>JAKTTC010000011.1:0-234453 GCA_030580495.1 Sungouiozyma ichnusensis
GTCGTCTCAGTCGCAGCGTCGCCCTCGCCGTCCGTCGTCGAGATGTACGACACAATCTCCGTCACCACGTCCCCGTTCGACAGCGTCGTCTCGGTGGTCACTGGCGAAGGAAGCGAGAACGTCTCGGTGGGCGTCGACGCGCTGATGGTAAACGTCGTCACTCCTGTCAGGATTGTACTGCTGCCGATGGTTGTTTGGTAAAATGATTCTACTTGGGTCTCACTGAAATCTTCACCTGTAAGTGTGAATGTAATTGGATCTCTTTGGTAATAAATGTTCTTAAGCTTCAAGACGTGGACTGTAGTGTCCGTACCATTTTTATTATGGATTTCTTCACTTGCAACCTTAGAAGTCAGGTTGTATGTCCCTTCTATTTGAAGGAAATATGTTTGGCCGGCACTAGAAACTTTAAGGGCGGTTACTGGTAGTAGATAGTCCTCTGAGGGGCTTGTAGGATCCAATATATCTACTTGGTCGATAGAACTTTCGAAACCTACTCTAAAAGTGTCACCTGGTTGAGAAAAAAATATAACATTTTCGGGGTCACTGGCATCGATATCTATAATATCGGTGTTATCACCAGTGCCAACACCAGAGAATACTGTTAGTGAGTCAGCATCAGGAAAAATACTAACGAATGCATTGCTTTTGAGATTATCTAACCATAAATTAGAATTAATGGGGGCAAAATATCCTGAGTATTGACTAGCATACACTGAAGAGTCAGTAAAACGTGTCCATTGTTTGGCAGAATTGCCTGAAAATGTTACAGAAGAATCGGTTAATTCCACTGTACCAACAGTCAATTTTGTATTTGCACCAAAGTTTACCTCGAAGTTCGTACAAGTTAATATTGGAGAATCGAAGGTATTAAACCCTAGATAGGCATGGCTGCCCTTTCCCACGGCACCCTCAAAGCGGACAGAGTCTACGCCAGCTCCAGCAGAAAAAGCGTCGCCTTGGAAATCTGCAACAGTTGGTCCACTGTCTGTTTCTCCAAAAATCCCAAACTGGTTCACATTGATGGAACCCCCACGATACGTGATAGTTGCTGGTGCCGTTGAGGAGTTATCAGAATATATAGACCAATATTGCGACAAATTAATATCTCCGGTCACGTCGATGATGTCCGACGAGGGCTGCCTTGAAAACCCCAGAAACTCTGTGACATTCGTGTACAAACTGGCGTCATATGCAGAGGGAGAGTCAAAGATATTGAAGGTCAAAGAACCTTCTGAAACATAATCGAAAACATTGTTACCGATCTTGTACACGAGCTCCGCGTGCACTGCTGTCACCAGTAAGCTACTGGACAGAAGATAGCACAGGTTTTTCATAGCGAGCGTTTGGTTTGGTTTGGTTTGTTATCCCAGTATGGAAGCACATGTGAACACCGTGAGTATGGAATTGCAGCTATGGGTTACTGCCTTTATATATAAATGCATGAAGCTGTCTTTTCGCGAATCTTTTCCAATTCAAAACAAAGCGTCGGGTCTCCGTTGAAACATGACAGTTTTTTCTGTGTTCTGCGATCCTACTAGATCGTCGTGTAAACACTGATTGTACGATTCTATCCAGGGATCTATCGGCTTCTGGAACGCGTTTGAGCCCCTTGTGGTGGTAAAAATCGTTCGGCAAAAGTTAAAGTTCTCTACCACAAGATTACGGCCGGAAGACTGAACCTCAAGAGATTAGGGGATCGACGATTCCAACAGTGGAACACGTTACTTAATTCGATAACACCCGTAAACCTGGACCAGATTTGGACTTCAAAGGAAACAGGATCCTGCAGGTGAAATAATACCGCATTAGCTGTTTCGTGTATTTTTTTTTATTTTTTTTCTGCTATTCTGGGAGGTTCTCCTGTAATTTCCTGACAGGGCTGTTCCTCTAAAGTTAAAAACCGTGCTTTTTCGTCCGCTACGAGATTTGTGCTAAACGGCATGCAGATAATTTTCGGAATAATATTGTTCCGAGCGAGAGCGTTCGGCAAGACTCGGCTTGTGAAGTTAAAGAACTACGTGCGATAAAAATGGCAACCTCCTATTCTAACAAATTGGTGCCAAATGTAGTACAGTTTTGTTTCTTTTCCACTGTAAGACTCATTGGAGTTTTGTTGACTGGTCCACGGTTTAAACAGTATTGAGACTTTTGAGCTCGCATAAATCATCAATTTACATATAACTACTCGTTGGGTATTCACGACAGCGTGTCAGTATTGTTTCCAAAAAAAAGGTCACATACATAGATAGCATAGGTTTTTTTTCAAATCTCTATATCTCCTATCCAGTGGAAATTTATTTTTTTTCGGTTTCCGTCAGTTGGTAAAGCAAAAGGAAGTTCAATAAAACTAATTTCTTTTCTGTCGCTAACTTGTTTCGATAATGGACCACATGTAGATATCAAATACTAGAAGCTAAAAATTGAATAGCCATTGTTTTCTTGTCTTTTTTCTTGAACAATGAACTTTTGAAAATCTTAAACCTGTCTTCTAACTTAACCAAACATCTTTTCTCGTCAAAAATAAGTTCATTAATACGTTATATTTTTCCAACAAATTGGTACTAAATGTACAAGATTTTTGTAGCTTTTCGTCGTAGTTACTTTATTCTAGTACTTGATATTCTTTTTCATAAGGATCATCCAGCATCAATACAACTAGGGCGCATGACACGGATAAAAAATAGTATTTTTTGTTATGTTTTTGACACCGTTCAAATACCCATTAGATACACTTGACATTGCTGTGTTCCCAGGATTGGCGTTCAAGTGTGTCTATATAGATAGAGTAGAATTGCCAATTGTCGTATCAGTAACATGTCCTAAAAGCAATTGATAGAATATCTTATTGGAGCTCATGCTCGTGTGTTACTTTTATCACGGAAAAAATGTGAAGGAGCACGACGTGAGTTATATTATTGTTACTTCTTCATTAAGAGACAAACATAAAGAAATTAAGAGGCACTCCTAAAGGGCTTTATTGCAATGATAAATTGAAAGGAAACCGCTCTCGCACTATTGAGCATTGGACAGTAGAATATTAATCCACGAGAGCACGGCACACCTATGAAAATGGTGTACAAACGACTATCACAATTCTACACTGAAGTTATGAGTGTGCAATATTATGCTATTAGTAAACTGATGTGACAAGGCTAGCTCCAAAACTGAGCATTATACCTTGTACTCAGGTTATACAAGCTTACATCTAAACCCTGATAATGACAGTAGGAGGAAGTCAAATTCTTACGATTGATGCACATTTTCCAAACATACTTACCCAGATGTCTTATCCAATTCTTCACTTCTTCACTTCATGCTATGATCTGGCAGTGGTTTTACAGTCTGTTTATTCCAAAGAATACATTTCAATAATTTCAATAGGTTTTATGCGAATTTTAAATATTTTTTTTAGTGAAACTAAACTAAAGTATCGCTTATTCTGCAAGTCTGAAATTTGACAACAGATGGGAACGACCAACCCAATAAAGAACAGTGTTTGCTGGCTATACCACCACATAATACTAGTAGGGCTTCTTTTCGCACCTCCATCTATGACTTATTTCAGGGAGCCTAACAGGAGTGATAAGCCTAGTGATCTGAGATACCAAACATCCCATTCCCATGATCGACCACACGGTGAAGACGCCATACCGTATCTGCTCTTCTACACATCCCAATCCTGCTTTCGTGTTTACTTAAGACACCCCAGCAAATTACAAAACGTAAAACATGTGACCTTCGACCATGAGGCTCTTGATAAAAGCCTGGAAATTCCACTTCTTTACACGCCAAGTTTTCCTCCTTCGTTTCAAAGTGCTCAAAGTATTGCTTCATACTGACTTAACGTGTAAGCCCAAACATCGGCTGTACAGTTCGGGCAGTGGGTATGGTAGCCCAAGGTCTACCTTATTCAACAAGAGCTGTTTTTGGGAGAGTAGCTTGGGTTTTCGCTCATCAACAAGAAATAATGCAGGAGTACAGAATTATTAGTGAATAGTATTGTTCGGATAGCTGCCTTGGAGCAAAATCAATCGGGGTATGGAACTGCAGAAGATCTCATCTGTAACATATACTTCCGCAACGTTCTGGCAATATTACACACCTGCAAAAAGATATGCGCTGCTTGGAGGACTACCTAACCAGATTACTGCAATAGTTGTTGCTACTGTCGTGGAAATGCTGTTGCTTCAATGCACTTGGTCAGTATTCAAAGTAACCTCGATATAACACTGAAAGCGTTGGCTCGAAATTATACAGTTTTGAAAGCATTGTCTTCTCAATTATTATACTACTATTATTTCGAATTTACCAGAGTATGTCAAGCGGCCAAGGGATAGATCAAGAACGAAGGGGGCATTGAAAGTTTCTTCATCTCATAAGCATAGGTCCTACTAGTTTCCATTACAACTGCAACAGTGATAGAGTATCAAGTCGTGAAACTGCGGTGAAGGTAGCAGATGTGTTTGTTTCACACAGTCTAGATCTTGTCACATTACGGAAAGTTTATTAGTTGAAAGACTTCCGTAGTTCAAGAAATAGTCAAAAAAAAACATATCCAGAAAAATAAAAAAGTATTAGATACGAATCAAATATGAGCGCAATCTATAACCATCCAAACCATTTATAATTGTCATCACCCACCTCAACCAGCAATCTGGATAAGAAGTATAATTTGAAAATGTTGTTTTTCTAGTCCTTATTATATGAATTCTAGCCGGACTCTTCTTTTGTATGAAGGGAAAAGACACAAGTCAATTGGCCTAATAAATTACATAGTCAGTAACTGATATTAGTAAACTAACTCGCAAAACCATTGCTCAACTCTAAGCAATTAATCTAGTTATGCGATAGAAATGATCACAACGTAGCTGAACTTGTCTCCATATTTTACGTGGCGCTACGTTCATCCTAAGCATTACATAAACAGGAGAAAACCATAGTATGCGGCAATGGGAGACAGTTTGTCGCTAGGTATTCGAGACCAAATCAAGAACGTCAGAAAAATATGTGCAAGAAAGCAGCAAACGTATGGATTTGCCATTGAAATACAAAGTTCTACACGAGAGGCACCTTCTACGTGCGATAATTTTATATATCGCCTACTCCTGGATATTATCAGCAGGAGGAATAGTGTGTAGCGCAAGGGCCGGTCATGAATACCATATTTAATCTTGCTGTCACTTATTAGAGGATCTTTGATGCATATTATATCTCTATAATCAATTATTCTATGTTCTGCGAAATTATCCGTCACTTCCGAATTCATACTACGCAACCGTAGCTTCACCAAACAGTTCAGAATCGTACAACACATAAAAAAATACTTTCTCATCATATGTCATATTAGTAATGAAGATAATATGGTTAGCCGATAAACGCAGAAACTCTCTTAAAGTGGAAGGCTCCTTGATATGTCCTATGCCAGTCGTGTCTTTGGTTTCGAGATCTATCTATGACATCGAGACCGCCAACAAAAGACCTGATATCATTGTAACGGCTACTGTAGTATACTCTGCCACTAGTATAAAACTGCCATTCTCAGCTATAGAAATCCCAGTTACACTAAAATATAGGGAAGACGCTCTTGCAGGCGTCGTATTTTTGAACAAGAAGGTTAACAGCGGCGCATTGAAGAGCAGGCAGGCGAGGGTGTCGCAAGGTATCCAGAGTGTGCGTCAGATTACCGAGGAGATCGAAAAAGGCCAAAGTGCTAACTATTGATTGGTAGCTATCTAATTTTTTCAACTTGGCAATATATTGTATAGTAGTGTACGCAGCCTTGCCATCTGGAGCTATCAAGAGCAGTTAGCATCAATGTTTTATGTTGCCTACTTACCTCAAGTAGCAGCAGGCATTCGTACGATGCTTATCTTAGTTCGGTGTCTTTGTCTCTCATCGGTCCTGTGCTCCTGTCGCGTTGCTCCAAGTGGATATACGTAACGACTGCTAGAGATTGCAAAATCATTAACCACACCTGCGGATGTCACAATAGATCTACTATGAGCCTCTAAGACATTATTGTTGAGAAACCTGTAGACTCAATCTGTTGGTAAAGGTCCATCTAAGAATAAGGTAGCAGAATGAGTACAGTTCCTTTAACTGGTAATTTTTGTTTTCATTTATTTCTGAACATTTTGCATAAAGCTAGTAACGTGATTAAAATAAATGTGTGTCGAAGATCATCTTGTGCTCAATATCACAACCCTTCTTTCTCAGATTGTGTCATTAATAAATACCTAATTGCCAAGGCCTATGCAGCAACCCTGCCGAGTGTTTTGTTTGTCTTCTTGTGCTGCCTCGCAGAACGCTGGGTCATGCGATATACTTAATTAGGGCTGGCTCTTGGGCTGCTGCGTGTGATATGACATGCTGTGGAAGACGTTCCGCCTATGCCATATGTTTTCAGACCATCCAATCGGTTAAGCGACAACCCCAAGTGGCCTACAGTATCTGCGTTTAAAAAGCATAACTTATGGTAACAATCCGCGTTTTATTCTACTAAACTTACTAATTTATTTTCCTCCGAGGCATGAAATGAATGATCAACGCCTAATTGCTAGCGGTGTTCAGAATTCCATTCAATTTTACAGTGCTACTTCAGGAATAATGTCATCGATCAAATAAGAAGCGAAAGGAGGAAGGAAATTACAACAAAGAAGCTCTTGTTGACTCTCAAACTAGGAGCGGCGTCTGTGTAAGCAGACACAGCAGCAGTGTTTGAAGCCGCTCCTGAAGGTTGTAGGACAATTTGAGAGCCGCTGCCAGCAGATCCAGTTGGTTTAGAGTTTTGAGAAGCTGACACAGTTCCAGACAAAGCAGACCTTGTATTAGAGTTGGAGCCAGCATTGCTGGAGTTGGAACCAGCGTCAGAACCAGAGTTGGAACCAGCGTTAGAGCCAGAACCAGAACCAGAGTTGGAACCAGCGTTAGAGTCGGAACCAGAGTTGGAACCAGCGTTAGAGCCAGAACCAGAACCAGAGTTGGAGCCAACATTAGAGTTGGAACCAGTATCAGTCACAGTGTGATGAACAAGAGTTTCGTTACCATTAGCGTCCGTTGAAATTTCATCGCATACCGTAACAGTCTTGGTCGAATCAATAGCGGTAGTTGTCGAGGTGTAGGTAATACCTGGCAAAGGACCGGTATGGATTCTAGTAGTAACATCGCCTTGGTCGTTTGTAACAGTCTCAGGACATACAATGACGGTAGAAGTCACACTGCCATCGGTAACAGTTCTTGTGACAATTGATCCTGGAGTAGTATCGGATCTACCGCCAGTAATTTCATCTAGGACTAAAGTGGAACGCGTCGAATGGATCGTCGTAGGATGCCCGTGAGAGTCCCTCGTCACAACTTCGCTGATCACAACGGTTCGCGTCGTCGAGGCGTCGCTCACAGTCACAGTGTGCAAGTCGGAGGCACCGGAGAAGATGGTTGACACAGTCGTCGAGGAAGTCGAGGGCTGGTCGGAGGAAGTCGAAGACACAGTCGTCGAGGAAGTCGAGGGCTGGTCGGAGGAAGTCGAAGACACAGTCGTCGAGGAAGTCGAGGGCTGGTTGGAGGAAGTCGAGGGCTGGTCGGAGGAAGTCGAAGACACAGTCGTCGAGGAAGTCGAGGGCTGGTCGGAGGAAGTCGAAGACACAGTCGTCGAGGAAGTCGAAGGCTGATCGGAGAAAGTCGAAGACACACTCTTAGACAAGGTCGAAGGCTGGTCGGAGGAGATCGTAGACACGGTGGTCGAGGAAGTCGAAGGCTGGCCGTTAGAGTCCGTCGTCACAGTGTCGCTAATCACAACAGTTTCCGTCGTCGAGGCGTCACTCACAGTCACTGTGATAGGAGGAGGAATACATGTATGATCAGTAAGAACAATTGCCTTTCTTTGAACCATCGTACCTTGATTATTCAAAGTAATAGTCTCAAGTTGCAATGGCGCTTTCTTAGGATCAAAGCACGAATTAAGAATTGAGAAGTTATACGTGTGAGAGGCAGTTGTGACTTCCAAGTTAGTTACCCCTGCTCCACCATATTCTGGAGGGTAAGAAGAATTGTAACTAATTGTAAAATCATCAGAATCGATCGAAATGTAGGCTGTATTGTCATGATGATACACAATCTGAGGAGGGGTCACTCCTTCATCATATAGAACAAAGGTGCTTCCTGGAGAAGAACCAATATCTAACCTGGTGAACAGCGAAGAACCTGGATTCCCAAACCAGAAAGTAGAATTGTCAGACATTTGTGGTGGTATTCCTGTGTAGCCACTTGGTGTAAATAAAGCAGCATTAGACAGAAAGATCTGTGAACTAGAAGAAACTGATTTAAAAACAGCATAATCCAAGTTATAAAGTCTGATGAAAGAGGGAGTTTTATCACCAAGTACCGACAATGTACCTTTTTCGGTAGCAGATCCAAAAATATACATAACCGAGTTGATTGTGAAGGGTGAATCATTTAGCACAATATTCACAGGACCAGTAGCAGTCCCGCCGTTAATGGTTAATGACTGCGATATATTAAAAACGCCTCCCGACTGAGTAAATTGGAACCCTGATGACCCATCTGGGATATCCACAGTAAACGATTTAGCGTAAATATCACCAGCGTAAGTGATATCTTTCACATCAGGGCCAGCATGCATGGCCCAGCTCTGGATATTTGAACTACTGGGAATGCTACCGTAAGTGTATGTAGCCACATTAGTGCTAAATGCAACATTACCTCCAGAAACAACATCTTGTGCTGCAACCTGAGCGGTAAGCACCGTCAAAAGGATCAACACGTGAGAGACAAAATTGGATCTCATTTGTACACACTGGGTTAAAAAAATATGAAGTGTGTGCAGTATAATTTGTTTTCTGTTTTTTTAGTGAACTCTCTTATCAAATAAAGAGTTATTAGAATCTACTATCTCGATATTAGTGAAAATTCAAAATTTATGGGAATGAGACAATAATGGAACTAGTTAATTGCGCAGTAGAAAGTCCTCACTATTGGTATTCTTTATAATTTGACTTCTGATAATCGAGACAAATAAAGAAGCTTTAAAAAAATATAAAAGAGAGAGAAAAATCGAGTTAACAAAACTAAATGAACACGCGATACAATAGAGATCTATCTGATGGCGCAAATACTGTAATTGAATTAACTTTTCTTCAAGCCTCAACGAATTAATCAATAGGAGAAATGATTCGCAACTGAAAAATTGTCAGTAAGGATAAATAATAAACTTGTAACTAAGAGAGGTTTTTTTATAGAAAAGTGTAAAAAATGCTTCAATCAGTTATGACTTTAAGATCTATCCAACAATAATTTCTTATTGGTATTACTTTGTCCTATTGGTCCAGCCGAAAGAACGTGGAGAGTTAAGAAATGAAACTGGAATTAAACACTATACTGAGAAAAGTGTCAAGTTTTACGAAGAATGAAAATTTGTCACGGTATATATAATATCCACAAATATCAATAGAAAAAGACAAAAAAAAAGTAATAAATGTACGAAGCCGCATACTGCGATATTCCAGATCCAAAACCTAGGAGACGCTGAATGATGATCAATTCTATCCTTGATGAACAATCACATAGGGTGAGCCGTTCCTTCGAAACGATGTTTGGTAAAAATCGCTCGGTCAAAGTTAAAGTTCTCTACCACAAGACTACGGCCGGAAGACTGAACCTCAAGAGATTAGGGGTTGACGATTCCAACAGTGGAACACGTTATTAATCCGATAATACCCATAAACCTGGCCCATATTTGTATTCTAAAGGAAACAGGATCCTGCAGGTGAATAATACCGCATTAGCTGTTTCGTGTATTTTTTTATTTTTTTTCTGCTTTTCTGCTATTCTGGGAGGTTCTCCTGTAGTGTCCTGACAGGGCTGTTCCTCTAAATTAGAAACAGTGCTTTTCATCCGCTACGAGATTTGTGCTAAACGGCATGCAGATAATATTCGCAACAACATTGTTCCGAGACGAGAGCGTTCGGCAAGACTCGGCTTGTGAAGTTAAAAAACTACGTGCGATAAAAATGGCAACCTCCTATTCTACCAATTTGGTGCCAAATGTAGTACAGTTTTTGTTTCTTTTCCACTGTAAGACTCGTTGGAGTTTTGTTGACTGCCGCACGGTTCAAACAGTATTGAGACTTTTGAGCTCGCATAAATCGTCAATTTACATATAACTACTCGTTGGGTATCTACGACAGTGTGTTCGTATTGTTTCCAAAAGGTCGCATACATAATATAGGTTGGTTTTTTCCAAATCTCTATATCTGCCATCCAGTAGAAAATTATTTTTTTTCGGTTTCCGTCAGTTACTAAAGCAAAACGGAGTTCAATAAAAGGCTATTTTCTTGCCCTGTCGCTAACTTGTTTTGATAATGGGTCACAAGTAGACATCAAATACTAGAAGCTAGAAATTGAATAGCCATTGTTTTCCAAACTGTTTTCTTGGATAATGAACTTTTGAAAATCTTAAACCTGTCTTCTAACGTAACTTTTTTTGATACACCATTCGAATATGAGTGTCTAGCATCCGTAAGTCTTTTTCGAAACTAAATGATATTTCTTCTCATTTCTCTTCGATGGATATACAGTCAAGAAAGCAAACATCTTTTCTTGTCAAAAACAAGTTCATTAATACGTTATATTTTTCCAACAAATTGGTACTTATGTACAATAATTTTATGTTTAGTAGTCCTTACATATTTTTAAATGTTTATTTTTTTTGCCTAATTTTTTATATTTGCATACCTTACATCTTCTTCAAAAAACTTATAGAACTAATAGATAATAAACAAAGCAACAAAGTGAGAATAAACGCTAACTCCACCTTGTCTCCATAAGAGTTCAAATACCCATTAGATACACCTGACATTGCTGTGTTCTTAAGATTGGCGTTCAAGTGTGTCTATATTGATAGAAGTAGAATTGCCAAATTGTCGTATCAGTAAAATGTCCTATAAGCAATTGATAGGATATCTTATTGGAGCTCCTGCCCGTGTGTTACTTTTATCACGGAAAAATGTCAAGGAGCACGACGTGAGTTATATTACTGCTACTTTTTCTATTGAAAGACAAACATAGAGTAATCAAGAGGCACTCCTAGAGGGCTTTATTGCAATGATAAATTGAAAGGAAATTGCTCTCACAATATTGAGCATTGAACAGTAGAGTATTAATCCACTAGAGCACGGCACACCTATGAACATGGTGTGCAAACGACTATCCCAATTCTACACTGAAGCTACGAGTATGCAATATTATGCTATTAGTAAACCGATGTGACAAGAATTGCCAAAAACTGAGCATTATACCTTATACTCAGGGTATCCAATGTTACAACTGAACCCTAATAATGACAGTAGGAGGAAGTCAAATTCTTACGATTGATGCACATTTTCCAAACATACTTACCCAGATGTCTTATCCAATTCTTCACTTCTTTACTTCATGCTATGATGTGGCAGTGGTCTTACAGACCTGTTACTATTGTGATCAACTTTATTAAGACAGTCAATATGTTAGAGGACATATTTAATCGAATAAAAAAACAAATAATGCATAAGAGATTAATATACATGCTGGTTTCTTCAATATTAATAAGATGTGGCATAACTCATATACTTTGTTTCTTCCATGTCTACATATTTTAGTATGGACTCCATTATTTTCAAAAATTTCTTGAACATACAAAAAATTTAAATAAGGAACTATCTAAACTTACTTCTTTCACTTTCTTGAGCTTATCTCTGTAATGGTTCATCAGCAAATTTGTAATCCACAAATAACTCTTGCAAATAATCTGAAGTTATCACCTCTTTGAACCATCTGGTAATGTTAGGGTGCTCTTCCCTCCATTTGATTCCATACAAGGTTGACATAGGAAACGAAAAAGCTGTTGCTGTAACCAAGTCCGCCATGGTGATATGATTATTAACCAGGAATCGGGACTTTCCTAACCTATCCTCGTAAACTTTAGTCATAATTTCCAGTTCCCTTGACCATTTCTCGATATATTCCTCATTGTAAGGAGTAAGCCCCAATAGTGGATAGATTCTATTGCTCAATGTCGTCAAGTAGTCACTGTTAGAAAAGGATTCCCAGCGTAGAATCTGCGCTTTCTCCCAAAGGTCGGATGGGGAACCATATAGCAGCTCTCTTTCTTTTGCATTGTCCGATAGATCCATCAAGTAACGGTTGATAGCTAGTGCTTCTGTTAATTCTTCCCCATTTTCGGTTACAAGTGCTGGAACTTTTCTCCAAGGAAATTTCTGGCCAAATTTGGCCCCTTTAAAATCAACTTGTATCAATTCTACATCCTTCAAATTATAGCGCTTAACTATCATGATGGCAAGAAGTGCTCTAACCGTGCTCTTGCTGTCGACGTATACAGAAATTCTGGCCATTATTAATTCTATGTTCTATGTTTTTTGCTCTTCAAGTACAATGGAGAGAGTACGAACGAAACTTCCAATTAGTCTCAGCATTGGTCTTTATATACTTTTTCTATTTAACATATTTCCATTACTCATAATACTAAAACTGCAGACTCCTCCTTCTTAAAACTTCATTTCTCTTACGATGACTTAATTGGTAATGGGTGATAGGAAGTCATTGAATCATGGGCAACGAGCATAATATCAACATGGCGACAGATGATTACATAATGAAATTTATTGCTCACAGCAAGCAACGGTATCATAGCATTAAACATGACTCTAGATGACAAATAGATACTCTCTAACATGCTCTGTCTTAGATGCGCTTGCCATTAATACTCTTGACACTTGGATTATAGACTGATTTTTTGGGAAGTAATATTTGACATTACGAACGCAGAGCCTAAGCCCATTTCAAGAGCTATAGTTACAGCAGAAATCATCCTCTAACACTAGATTATGATAGAGGAAATTCTAGCAGTAATTCTTTCAGTAATTAGGATGCGTATACCTTTGTTTGGCACTCTAGGGTTATATCTACCTACTGCGTAATACATTTCTTAGGTAAGTCATAGTCTCTACTACACCAAGTACTATAATTGCACCATGAGTCTTGGCTCGTACTAGGGTAACCATCAGAGAAAATCTCGGCATATATTACGTAAATTGATTTATATCTGACATGAAAGTTCCGAGTGATAAGAGACCAAGCAGCTTAGTGCCAAAAAACTTCGAAACATATATTGGCTCCAGGTCTATTAGCGCAAACGTTTCAGAAATCTTGAGTAAGTAAGTATATATTAGTCTAACGGAGCCCTTTTGGCAGGGAGATTGGAGTTACACAATAAGCTACAAGTAAATCTCTCGAAGCATGTGCATACGCACTTTAATTAAGTATCGCTGCTAACGAATTAATAATAGGTCGCCCATCAATATAGTTAGTTTACGGCTGGTAACCCATCATGGTAACCCACCAGTTAGTATGGAACCTATACAGTGAACTTGAGGAATTGTATGTATTAGTCGATGCTAGTAATTTATTTCCTTAACTGTTAGTGTTCCTATGAGTAAATCCTTAATGAGAAAAGTGTAAGCTTCTAAGCTCATCATGAGAGGACCAGGATTTGAAACGTATATAAAGGGAAAGCAATTGCTATGTTGAACCTACTTCTGGATCCTTACTTTGCACACAAAAGAGCATCACACTATTGCAATTACAACAGCCTATTATCCATACAAAATGACCTCAGGTACTATTTACATCGACTCTAAATTATTCGTTAGATGCTTTGTCCCAATTGAACTGGTGAAACGTTATAACTTGAACTTCAAGTTGGTAGAGACCGATTTCAAGGACGAGCAATTTGGCAAGGCCTTCCCATGGAGAAAGATTCCGGTAATCATCTTCGACAATGGCGAGAAATTGACAGAATCCATGGCTGTCAACCGTTATTTGATCAGACTTTCAGGCAAGAAAGACGAGATTGCCAAGTTGTTGGGGAATGACGATGACCTGTGGGAACAGTCGCAGATATTGAGATGGGAATCCTTCTTTAACAGTGACTACACTGAGGCACAAGGTAAGTACATGAAACCTCTACTAGGATTTGCTCCATATGATGCTGCCACGAGCAAGCAAGACGGTGCCAATTTAGACACATTGTCGGCTATTGTCGAGGAGCAATTGTCCAAGACCAAATACTTGGCTGGGGACAGCCCAACCTTGGCAGATTTGGTTGGTACCACAACACTTTCTTTCCCATTCAAGTTGTTATACGGACCTGAGTGGAGAGCTAAGCATCCTCACATTACTAAGTGGTTTGAGGGCATGTTGAAGAGTGAATATTTCACAGACACTTTCAAAGAATTCAAGTTCTGTGAGAAACCAATTGAGCACTCTGCTTGAGCAGCAATATTTAAAATAATTATATACATTTCTAATGCCAATTTTTGATTGTAAGATCATTCATGTTTTGTTCAGGCCATATACTAGAGCTTACCAAATTTTTTGAACTCGACAATAATTGAAGGCTTTTCTTGATCTCTTCTTTACTTGATATTTTATGTGCTTTCTACGAATGGAACTCTGAGTTTCGTATATAAAGTGTAAACAAGCACCAAATAATTCTTACAGATCTCATGGAGTAAAATCTGCACAACCTATAGAATGCTACTGATCGCTTGAAAAGTAATAGAGACTATTCAAAGAGAAGGTACCGCTGCAAAAAAAGTTAAGTAACTGTGTTGCTCTGAGTTACTTTGGTATTTATAGAAGTTCCTGATGCCTGCTTCAATAAGGATGACTCCTCAAATGTTTATATCTATTGAATCTAGAGACTCTAGGTATACTAAAGCAGAAGGAAGGAGAGAATAGAATGAATTTTCTAAGACAGTGTTAGCCATAAAATAGCATGTACAATAATCAGTTGATAGTAACCAGAAATTAATCACACAGTCAGTCAAAGATGGTCAATATTTAAAGGGTTCAACAAGAATGGTGTGGTATAGAAAGAAGCTTTGAAGTGCAAAAAGGTTTTCATTCATGCTAGATATGCCATCAAATATACCAAATTCAAATAGAAAGCTGCCAGGTTCGGTCAGAGGGATTAACACAACATTTCGAAGCTCACTCTACCGATTTTGAAAGCAGATTAAGGAAAATTTGAATAATAAAGACATTCTGAAGGATAAAGGCAAATGGAAGAAAAATTCTAACTATCAGATATACGTTAAGAATTTGACAAAGATTTAATTAGCCAATATATAATACATTCACAACTGTAACATATTGCTTAATTAAACGAGTAATGCAACTGCAACAACCTTTTTTGTAAAAACTTGATATAGCATATACAAAAAAAAGTTGGTCGGACCTTGTTATCTTCATTTGGGCAAGTGTTTTGATTGGATATTAAGTCGGATCAATAGTAATATGGTGTACATTAGCCTTCAATAAATCTTGTAAAATGTGCTATTAAAAGCGGTCCACAGTATTGATACATAGAGGGAAAGCAGGTATTATGTGTTTCTCAATTTTGGGAAGGAAGAACAAGCTCCCTGGAGAAGAGATTTAAAAGCTTGTAATTGCGAAAATCACACTTGTTAAATTAAAGCTGTTTAGGAAAATTACTATGAATATTTGTCCTTACAGCATGTTCTAGCTTTTATTGAAGGAATTTGACATAATAAACAACTCAAACTAACCATTCAATATGTATTGACATGCACTCTTTGGATTTTGTTTAATATGGAAAAAAGAGTTAACTGTCTTGAGCACAACAATATGATGAGATGCCTTCAAGACTAAGAACATTGACCAGTCCTACTTGAAAGCTTTGATTGTCTTAATGCTAGTCATTGGCAAGCCATCACCCAATTGTAGCTTCTTACCATTACCCTCCTTTAACTTGTGTATTAGTCACGTGAAAAACATTTCTGAAAAATTATGAGATTTCATTGAAGTTGATGCTTTAACATAGCGAAACCTGTGAAAGAACCATTACTGGGATCCTAAAGACAATCCTTATGGTGATTGTTCTGATCAAGTGATTCTATTCGTTTTTCTTTCTTTTTTTTTTTTGAGTACCTCTTTACAAGTTAGGCTTGTAACCTTTAAGTCTGTATCATATCAAGAATGTCCTCATCTCAACCGAACAAGAATCAAGGCTCTTCAAACTCTTCCCAGCAGTCTTCTACTCAGAATCAAAAGACAGCTACTGCTGGATCTAGCAGTTCAAGCGGTCAGCGGTCTGGTGGACAGTTCTCTGCACAAGATCTGAATCGAATTGTCTTGGAGTATTTGAACAAAAAAGGTTATCACAGAACCGAGGCTATGCTACGAGCAGAGAGCGCAAGAACATTAACACCTCAGAAGAAAGAAGCTCTATTGCGTGATGGTTCACAACCGCTTCCCGTACCGAGTACTAATCCTGTTGGATCTGAAAAAAATATTAGACCCGTGAGTAACCCTATAAGCAATAATGGTGCAAAAAGGAAAATAGATGGAGAAGTGGTATCAAATGCAGACATTCAATCTATGATCAGTTCGGAGAATTATTTAAGAGCATATTCATTGTTGAAACAATGGGTTGACTCCTCTTTAGAACTGTACAAACCAGAATTGAATTACATTATTTACCCAATATTCATTTATATGTTTCTAGCATTAGTTGCCAAGGATTCAATAATGGCAAGACGATTTTTTGATAAATTCTCATCTGATTTTAAAATTTTACACGGTTCAGAGATTAACAGATTATTCAGTGTCAACTCTGTTGATCATATCAAAGAAAATGAGATTGCCAATGCGTTCATTTCGAATAGATATAAAATTACGATTTCAAACACTACACTAAATCTGTTATTGTATTTCTTGAATGAAAATGACAATACTTGTGGCCCATTAATAATTAGTATAATAAATAGACATCTGTCACCAAATGTTCTAAGTACCGTGACTCCAAAAGATAAATTGGCTGATGGGGTTAAGATGGTTTCTGATAACGAAAATAGCAATATTGATCTAGAAATAAACTCAACCCCTGTCACTCTAGGTCCTTTTCCAAAAGATGAGGATTTTATCAAAGAAGTTGAAACAGAGTTGAAAATAAAAGACGAACAAGAAGAAAGGGCCGTAACAGAGACGGGCGATGAAAAAAATGCCGATTCCGCCAGCCAGGTCAAAAAAACTTTAGTTGAGGAATATAAAGAAATGAATGCTTCAATAATGCCTGCTGAATCAACCTCTACAGAAGGTAAAGATACTGATAATAAGAAGCTTGCAGATGAAAAATTATCAAAACTAGATACCCATGGAGATTCGGAAGTACCTCAAGGGGAATTATATATGAAGTCACCACCTAAAGATAAATTACCATTACCGCCTAAAACCGCCTTAGATGTGAAGTTAGAGATACAAAAAGTGAAAGAATCTCGTGATTCTATCAAGATGGATAACTTACAAATGTCATTACCAAGCGTATGCATGTACACATTTCACAATACGAACAGAGATATGACATCATTAGAGTTTAGTGATGACTCAAGGTTAGTAGCCGCTGGTTTCCAAGATAGCTATATTAAAATCTGGACGTTGGATGGCTCTTCTCTATTATCTAATCGTATCCCGTCTTATAAGAGAAAAGAAATCGAAATTACCGATGAAACATGTTCAACTTTCGTTGGACATAGTGGAGCAGTATATTCTACTTCTTTTAGTCCAGATAGTAAATTTCTTTTATCATCTTCAGAGGATAGAACTGTTAGGTTATGGTCCATGGATACACACACCGCTTTAGTAAGTTATAAAGGACATAATCACCCTGTATGGGACGTTAAATTTTCTCCTTTGGGCCATTATTTTGCCACAGCATCACACGATCAAACAGCCAGGCTATGGTCGTGTGATCACATCTATCCGTTAAGGATATTTGCGGGCCATTTGAACGATGTTGAGAACGTTTCTTTTCACCCTAATGGATGCTATATATTTACAGGTTCGAGTGACAAGACATGTAGAATGTGGGATGTTAGCACTGGTGATTCAATTCGTTTATTTATTGGACATAATGCTCCAGTCATGTCCACTGTTGTATCGCCAGATGGTCGTTGGCTATGTACGGGGGCTGAAGATGGACTAATAAATGTTTGGGATATCGGCACTGGTAAAAGATTGAAGCAAATGAGAGGTCACGGTAAGAATTCTGTCAATTCACTTTCTTTTAACAAAGAAGGTAATGTTTTGATCAGTGGTGGTGCTGATCAATCAGTGCGTGTCTGGGATGTTAAAAAAGCTACCACAGAACAAGGATTGGAACCAGAAGAACCTTTCGTCGGGTATATTGGTGATGTTACAGCGTCTGTTAACCAAGATATAAAAGAATTCGGTCGTAGACGTGCAGTAATTCCAACTAGCGATTTAGTGGCGTCATTTTTTACCAAGAAGACTCCAGTGTTCAAAGTGAAATTTACTAGAAGTAATTTAGCCTTAGCAGGAGGTGCATTCAAGGAATAAGTGTTTTATATTATTGGCATTGGGAATTTGGAACACTTTGTATATATTAATTAATATTTAGGTAATTGTTATTAATTAAGTAAATACTTCTCATTTTCTGTAACTAATTAGAATACAGAAGATACCGTGCTATAGTGTTTTTGGAAAAAAAACTGATCACACCGAAACCAATACTTTACTGCTTATAATGATGGAAAGTTCTGATATTGCTAAAGATGGTCCTTTTGATGAAGAAGAAATAAAAAAGTTAGCCAAAGAATTAAGGCCCAATTTTACTGAATTATCTGCAAATAAAATGAAAAATAAAACGAAAACGAAAAACAGAGCCAAATTAACTAGTTTAGATCATCCTTGCTCTATTTCAAGTTTCAAAAATAGGAGAAATAAATTTACTTTGAATCCTTTAACCTATCCAACAGCAGAGCAGACAAGCAAAAGTACTACATCTTTGCTTGATACAACTCATCAGGATAATAATAATGAAGATCGAGATAATTTGCAAGATTACAATCAATCGACGAACAATCATCGATCACGACAAAATGAGACAGCTTGGTCTGCCATTGATACATTGGAGGATGTAAAGAGACTTGCAGCGGATATCGATTATGGTGGTAGTTTGGAATCAGCATTTGAAGCTAAACTTGCTCAACGAAGAGAAACTCAAGTGAAGTTACTGAATACCATGAGAGAAAGAAATGAACGACTGAGTAGAAAATTAGAAGAAGATAGAGTGCAAGAAAGCCATGCTGATGAAAGTTTTAAGCATTTGTTCGTAAATTTGAAGAAGGATGAAGTATCAGAAATATCAACATCCAATTTAAGGTCCACTACCTCTGTATACATTAGTGATTACACTGACTTTGATAAGGACACAATAAATAAACTAAAATCTGAATATGAATACATTGACCAGATGGAAGATATTATTCGAAAATTTCGAAAGAAATAACGATACTAGCGCATTCATTTTTTTTTTGAAGACACTATACATGCCCAAACTTAATTTTTTGTCTATTCTCTACCCTTTTAAATGTGGTATAGAGATATACTCTAACGAAATCGGTCTTTTCTAACGCTGCTAATAAAATCGTTTCCAACTTTTGAGATACCTTTCACCATATATGAGTAGAATTTGCATAAGGAAAACTATAAATAATGAGACCTTTAGAAATAAGATGCACTAACCGCATAAGCTTTGAAGTTCTACTTCCTACTTTTTAATTATTTTCTGAAAAGAGAGTTATAAATCAAACTTATCTATGCTGGCGAAATTTAATTACATCAAAGATATATACTTCATTGTAAAACAGTTCAAACCATTAAAAGAACTATTAGTCTTTGATAAAACTATAAATAAAAGTTAAAGAATTGTAAGTTTAGACTTTCAAATAAAGGTGTCTTTTTATTTGGATTGACTCATGATAAAAATAATCCAAAGGACTACTAAAGTTTTACTATCGAAGAAATGACTCTACGTACATATCTCCATCACAAAGTCTCATTTAATTTGCAGCTAAAAATGAGGTGTCAATTTGAGTTACTTTCCAGTTTTGAGGAAGTCAATTAAAATATTAGCAACTTATAAGTCATATGTTTGACGCTGTAAAACGAGCTTATGGCTTTTTGAGAAATGAAAGATTTAGATATATAAATGCTAAAACATTTCTTTCCAAAGGAAGTACTCCAATGTTTGAAAGCTATGGTACACTATATTCCTAGTTTATATAACAAATTGTACAAATGTAGAAGAAGCGGTCTAAGTGTCTCAATTTAGCACTGTCTTCTTTTGTAACCGGAATACATGTTCGGTTTATTCAACTTCAGAAAATTGTAGGAGATTGGACAATCTTTTGTGACGTCTACTTAATTTTGTTTTCACGTTATCGGATACTTTACTCTCGATCACACACACAGAAAAGCAGGACTCAAAGGCGCTGCTGAATATCAGTAATTAAACTGGAATCTTGTAACTGGAGTTTAATACACGTGATCGTAATAACCTGTCATTTTTATAATCGGCGATCTTGTATTAATTTTTCAATGGTTTCCGTTAAATATAGTTCTTGACAAAAAACCATATAGCAGATCTATCACGATTAATTAGTGCACTAGAAACATTACGACCCAATAAGCGATATTGTTTTACCAATTGGGAAAGTATAGTGTAACAAATCTCTTTGACAAAATTTACTATAACAATCATTCTGCAACGGTTGTATACCATTGCTACAAAAATACTATTATAATCTCAAGAGAAAGAAGTGAAAGTTTCTGGAAAAAGGTCTTTTCTAGTATAATTACATTCATCATAAAACCATGTTAAAGAACTTTAAGTTGAATCGAAAAGATAGCGGTACGTCTAAAAAGACCAGAATCAGTTCTGCTGACATATCTACGCCGACGCAAGTTAGCTCTGATTCTAGTATTGTTAAACATATGAAAACTGTGCCTATTTCCAGTACGGCTTCTTCACCAAGCACCTTTGGTAAACGGAATGGATCTGCTGGGAACCATAATTCGAAGGATCTGAGTTCTCCGGACAAAGTAATTAAAGCTTTAAATTCATTTACAGCTCGGAACTCAAAAGAACTTTCGTTCACTAAAGGTGAATTTTTTTATGTGAGCAACGAGAGTGAGGAATCTTTTCAAGCTTTTAACCCAACAACTGGCGCGAAAGGCTCTGTACCAAAAAAATATTTCGAATCTATTGATAAGAAAAGACCTGCATCGTTCAATCGAGTGTCAAGTGGAATGCTTAGTAACCATAGTAGTGGTAAGTTATCACGAAAATCTGATTCAACAAATATATCTGATTCAGATTCTAAACTAGGTTCTTTATATGCTATTGTATTATATGATTTTAAAGCAGAGAAATCTGATGAATTAACTGCATATGTTGGAGAAAGTTTGTTTATCTGCGCTCATCATAATTTTGAATGGTTTATTGCTAAACCGATTGGGAGGTTAGGTGGACCAGGTTTGGTACCTGTTGCTTTTGTAAGTATAGTGGATGTTTCAACTGGGTATGCGACAGGAAATAGCGTTATCGATGATATTAATTCTGTGAGCTTACCTACAGTACAGGAATGGAAATCTAATGTGGCCAAATATAAAGCAAATAATATTGCATTAGGCCAAGTTGGATATGATCACGATTTTCCGATTGAATCTCAATTTTATGATCCACGTCATACTGGCCATAATAATAGAACTCAAGAACTAGAAACCTTTGAAGAAGAAACTCCTCAAGAAGAAGCACAAGAAGAAAGTGCGGACCCACCTGGACCTAACTTAGTGTTGAAGCACAGAATATTAGACGATGAAAGGATTTCAGACGCATCTGTGGATTCATTTGGAATTGAGGATGAAAAGTATTGGTTTGCCCTTACCATTAATCTTCAATCTAATATGACTAGAAAACTGAAAAGATATTATCAAGATTTCTATGATTTACAAGTACAGTTGTTAGACAATTATCCTTCCGAGTCTGGGAAGTTAAGAGATCATAATGGAAATTGGACCAAGAGAGTTATTCCTTATATCCCTGGTCCTGTACCCTATGTCACCGATACAATAACAAAAAAAAGAAAGGATGACTTGAACCTTTATGTTAAGGAATTGATCAAATTACCAGATTACATAGCATTATCACCCATTGTTAAAAATATTTTCAAAATTAGAAATAATGGATATGACAAGGAGACGTTGAAAACTGAGAGTCAAACAGAGGAAGAAGAAGAGATAGGTAAGCATACAGATACAGATACAACTACTGATTTCAAAAAACCAAGCTCTATTCTAGATGAAGATTTGACCATTAAACATGAAGATACGACTTTAACTGGGGAGGATATGAAAATTGAGGGAAAAATGTCAGAAGTTTCAATCACTAGTTCCACTTCGAAGTCAAGACCACAGAGTGATCTTCCACCTGTGATGTCAAAACCTGTAAAGATAAAGCTATATTACAAGAATGATATTTTTGCATTGATGTTACCGATGAATATCACATTAGAGCTACTAAAAGAAAAAATTGAACCGAGAGTTGATACTAATGATTTCGTTTTATCTGTTAAACCCAATAACAATGAAAGTGTAAATGGTGTTGATATTACCACTGATGAACAAGTTTTAGAAGTGCTGAAAAATAAAAATAAAATATCAGTTCGTGACAGATAAAATTATTATTTCTTTCAATTTGGCTACATTAGAAATTGGGTGAGAACTTTATCAATGAGTTCTGCTCAAGACAGGCATTTACTTGGACGACACGGACTATTAGTTGCATTCTTTTAATATAAGGAATGATCCTTTTTCTTATTTGTTTAATGTCGCTTTACACTGCGACATTCTAACCATTTATGAGAGTGAAATGAAAAGGATTTGTAAATTTAAGCTTGTTATTCGAAAGGCATGATTTTTTTAACAAGCGTTTCCAATTCTATCACTTTCTAATTTGTAATACTATTGTACTTAACTATGTAGATATATTCAATAGGATTGTTTTCCTAATTTTGAATTATTTATTTCTCTTTGCCATGATAGCTCTTACAGTAATATTTTATATTTTGAAAAATTATAATATATAACGTAATGTTAACGTTGGAATGAAAAACAACTTTACGGCTTAGTACAGGTGTTCACTATAAGTTCTACTGATATCAAGGTAAATATTGTAGATTCTAAATAGGGAAAAAGTTCTTATGGATGCTGTTTTGGTGAATATTTTGAATGATATCCCAGTAATCACCAAATTTTGGATTATAGGGTGCGTATGTCTCTCTGTACTTACTAGTTCCAACATAATAGATATTACGCAGACCTTATACAATTATGATTTGGTGTTTCAAAGGGGACAATACCAACGAATACTTTACTCTTTATTTAGTCTCGGTGAATTAGGATGGGGGTCTCTGTTACACATCGTTATTACTGTGAACCACTTAACTTTTTTAGAGAATTCTTTCCCTCAGAAACGAAGGTTTTTATGGATGATTTGCTTAATTATCAGTATGACATTGACTATGAGCGCATTTGTTCAGCCTCAATCTTCATTAGGGTCATTATTACATGAGAATCTTTTTTATTACGAAATAAAGAAAAATAGTACCCAGGTGAACATTGCTCTTATGGGCTTTATAAATATTTCACCATCAATAATACCTGCATACATGTGTGCTGCAATGTATTTTGGACAAAATAGGAGCTTACTAGAGATATCTATGAATTTCTTACCAGCCCATATCATATGGTATTTTGATGATATTTTAGGCAGACTTTATGATGTAGATTTGATAAAGGATCCTTTTGACTTATGGCATGATATAGTAGCACGAAGGAACAATATAACATGATGCCAATAAATTTATAAAGTCATATCATTTTCATTATAAAATTACGATATTATACCAATATATATGTATAAAGAGACTCATTAAAAATTCTTATCTTCTATTATTGTAAAACTAAACCTTATACCGTTCCAAGTTGATCACAGGCAGCTTCTTTTGCAGAGAAAAAAATGTATCAAACCTCGATATCATATTATGCTATGTTTAGATAATCCATATGACGATTTACCTTTGCTAATATGTTTATTCTTCTTTGAAGTGTATAAAGGTAAAACAAATGGTAACGTCAATGTCAATGATAGGTAACTTAAATAAATAGTTCTCAATCTCTTATTAGCTAATACTGGACATCTCTGGTATGCTAACATTTTCTTTTTTTTGTTTGTAATATAAATCGAAAGCCCAGGTAATCAATATATGATTTAAAAGATTGTGACGCCCAACAGATCTAAGATTCAAAACAACGGCAGATCATAACATGTTTATATATCACTTATATATATGTACTTCCTTTGAAGTTAGAGTTCAGATGACTTTACAAAGTTCCATAATCCAACATTTGAAGTAACCATACCAACATAGAAAAAGCAATTTAATCACGGCTAAATAGGAAATACGAGATCTTCAAAATCGTTGCCATAGCGACGCAGCATTATATAACGCAAGGGAAATGAGAAATGTATCTTCGTGTTTGGCGTCAGGATGTTATGACGCTTACAACGCTAGCTACAAGGCTGTGATAACATTGATGAGCTTAGAGCTTTCAATTGATTCTCTTCAACGGTCAAAACTTCTTGTCTCTGTAGTAGATTTATTAACAAGGCTGCAACAAATTTTGCATTATTCAGCACGCTTATACTCCCATTGTCGGAGTTTGACTTCATTTGTACTATAGTCTTTAGGTATAAAATCAATTCCTTAGAGAATTTAGTTAACAAGATGTTAGATTCTATTGGCTTATTTTCATCATTTTTCAATGATACCCCGAGAGTTTTGCCTAATTGGAATAAATGTTCTGTTGAAATGCCAACTTCACCATCGTTGCCAAAGTTATTGGTAGCGTTTTGGAAGTCCAAGATTTTCTTCCAAATTTTGATGAGGACATCACTATTTGTTTGGATCTTAGCCAGTAGCAGTTTTTGCATCAGCAAACTACAGGTTAAGCTGCCTCTTTCCAACAATAATTGTAAGAAGTTAGATTGCGTTTCTGTAGAGACAGTTCTGGTGATAATGCTACTAGGTAGTACACTAATTAATTTGTTCAAAAAGCTGTCGAATAAGGGAGAAACATTGGGGAAAAATTGTAGTTGTAAGTTAAGGTATTGCAAATAAGATATTAACTGTATGATGTCCTCATACTTTAAAAACATACAATTAGATATATTGATTATTTTTTTCAAAATACTCAAATAACCTTGACTTTCAATGGGATCCTTCAAATATTGACCTAATTGTAAAAAATCTTCTAAAGATAACTTGCTCAAAACTTCATCGATGTCTTTTTTGGAAGATATAGAATTTGACAAAATGAATAAAGCAGTACCTAAAATGTATCCATCTTGACTGCTTTTTATAGCGTCAAAGCATAAATTTCTTTCATTTATGTTATTAGTATTGTGATTGGCTGAGATGTATCCACTGATCGTTAAAATACCTCTTCTGATGATTAAACTGTTAGTAAACTGCTTTTCTGTCAAATTTTGGAGCGAGGTTAACAATATCTTTTGCAACTCATAACTATAGTCGGTAGTTATTTTTAGCGAACTTTCATCTTCATCAGGTATAAGCAATTCTATAATTTGCACTAAATTCTGCAAAAGATCAGTTTGTGTATCATCGATTTCATTTTCATATTCTTTATCATAAGTTTTCAAAGTCTTGGTAACAATTTGTAACATGTTGAAAAGTAGTAAAACTCTGTCATTATTGAAGATTTTAACGTTAGATACAGCAAATTCTACTAACAAATCAGAAACCAATACCATAGAGTCAATATTTTCCAAAAATGTATGAAGGTTATTTTGTAAGAAGTTTATTAAATGAGGAATCGATGTAGAGCCAAACCTCTGTGAATACATCTGATTTTCAATGCAAAGATTCTTCAATAGCACTATTGATCTAAATTGTAACTCTTCCAATACTTTTTCATCTTTTAAGGAAATTAAATTTAAGATTCTACCTAAATAATAGTCAATTATAATTACCTTCCTATCAATTGACTCACTATTACCGTTTACAAAAACCTCTCTGTTTTTGTTATTTTCTGCTAATGAATTAGCAAGACATCTTATAATTTCAGAGGATAATTTAACCCAAGGAATAACACCATAGGACGTCTCAATTGATTTGTCATCATTGTGAAAACACTTTTCTAGTAAATCTTCAGCGACTCTTATTAGAGATTGTAGTAATCCAGTTTCTCTAACAATATTTCTATTAGTTTCAGATCTTAAGCTAACTGCTAATTGATCCAAGACTGTTAAGTAACTTTCCAGATATGTGTTCTCTACAGCTAAATTTGAAATTGGATCAGCTTGTAGTAAAGGTTGTAAACCAAATAAAATATCCTCATAATCCATAGTCGCATTCAAAGCACCCATTTATCGCTTACCAATTGTGCACTAATCGCTCACTGATGTTGCTATTACGATGCTTAAACTTTTTAGAATTATTTAGTAGTAATAGCAATGAATTATAATGAAAATTCACTTATAAACATGCTACTTTATTAAAATATAGTTAAGACATTAAGAAATTGCCCATAAGTTGAATTCCTACTTTGAAACGATTACCGTCAGGAAACATTGCATTATTCGTGCTTCTAAAGATATTGCTCTATCGCTTATTATTAGCATTTCCATAGCACATCCCACTCGTTGAGTTAATCTATTCTTCTTCTTCCCACCATGTTCAATCCAGATACTCTACCGTATTATAACCTTCAGGAGGATAGGAAAGTAGCTGTGATTACTGGAGGAAATAGTGGTATCGGTTATTATACTAGTTTGCATCTTTATATTCATGGGTTTAAAGTCTACCTTTGCGGGCGCAACTTGCATAAGATTAACAAGTCCATCAAAGATATTGAAAAAGAATCCAAAGAACGGTTTACTAGAATTATGAAGGAAGGTAAGAAAACTGATGTTGAAGGGTCTAATGGGAAGTTTGGAAGTTTGCACGCAATTTCATTAGATTTATTGGATTTGAAGAATGTTGAGATGGCCGCCGACAGGATCTTACAATTAGAAAACCATATAGACATTTTAATCAACAATGCTGGAATTATGGCTGTTCCATTTGAGATGACAAAAGATAATTTCGAGATTCAATTACAAACCAATTATATATCCCATTTTCTCTTAACGATGCGGTTATTGCCATTAATTCAAAGAACACATGGTCGTATTATCTCATTGGCATCAATAGGTCATAATTTAGAGTTCTTTTATTGGCCATTGGATCAAGTATGGAATTATAAGCCAAATATGATATTTACTTGGTTTCGATATGCAAAATCAAAAACTGCTCTGATTCAATACACCAAGATGCTCGCCATCAAGCATCCAGATATTTTATGCTTATCACTACATCCAGGCCTAGTTATGAACACTAATCTCTTTAGTTATTGGACCAGGCTGCCAATTTTTGGGATCGTGTTTTGGTTTTTATTTCAAGTAATTGGTTTTTTTTTTGGAGTCTCTAATGAACAAGGCTCAATAGCTACCTTGAGATGTGCACTATCATCTGAGATCACTAGAGAAAAACACAACGGGAAATACTTCACTACAGGTGGTATAGAGTACAAGAGTAGCTATGTATCTAATAACGTGGATGACGCTGCTTCTTCATGGATTTGGACTATCCATGAATTGAAAAAACGCGGATTTGATATATAGTTTTTGCAAAGGTGTTAGAATCGAGGCGTACGCTCTACTAGCATGTATTTGCATACGCTTAACAGGCTCTTTTCATGAACAGTTTGATTGCTCATCGCCGCAATTGTAAGATATGAGTAAGTGCGGTACCGGCAACGCGACGCAATGAAAAATTTCCAAAAATTTCCAGAGTTCAAAATATTTTCAAGTTAATCATTATCATTGGCTTCTTAATGAAAAATTGAATACTATGAACTCATATCTGTGCAGTTTTATTGCAAGTGATTAGGAGCAAATATACAGTTATGTCCACCACAGCTGGTAAATCACTTGTGTTAGAGAACACGGGTCGTAGAGATGCTTTAATTGCTATTGAGAAGAAATATCAAAAAATATGGTCTGAAGAACACCAATTTGAGATCGATGCTCCTAGCATCGATGAAGAGTCCGTTAATATGGATTCTGAGGAGTTGCACAAAAAGTATCCTAAATTCATGTCATCTATGGCCTATCCATATATGAATGGTGTTTTACATGCCGGGCATTGTTTCACTCTATCTAAAGTTGAATTTTCTGTTGGATTTGAGAGAATGAACGGGAAAAGAGCATTGTTTCCCTTAGGTTTTCATTGTACAGGTATGCCTATCTTGGCCTGTGCTGATAAACTGAAAAGAGAAGCCGAGTTATTCGGTAACGATTTTTTGATAGCACCAACAGAGACTGACGAAGATGAGTTGGACTCAGAGCAGCAAAAAACTGAGAGCGACGATGTTACTAAATTCAAAGCTAAAAAGTC
The DNA here is from genome assembly GCA_030580495.1 of Sungouiozyma ichnusensis. Classification (NCBI taxonomy): domain Eukaryota; kingdom Fungi; phylum Ascomycota; class Saccharomycetes; order Saccharomycetales; family Saccharomycetaceae; genus Sungouiozyma; species Sungouiozyma ichnusensis. The sequence continues at coordinate 28,479 of JAKTTC010000011.1, forward strand.
CAAGGCTGCTGCTAAGAAAGGGTCTGGAAAATATCAATTTGAAATTATGTTACAGTTAGGCATTCCAAGGAAAGAAATTATTAAATTTGCTGATGCAAACTACTGGTTATCTTACTTTCCTCCTCTATGTCAAAGAGATTGTGAATCATTTGGTGCCAGAATTGATTGGAGACGTTCGTACATTACCACTGATAGTAATCCTTATTATGATAAATTTGTCATATGGCAAATGAATAAATTGAAGAAAGCTGGGAAAATCAAATTTGGTGAACGTTATACGGTCTACTCTGAAAAAGATGGTCAAGCCTGTATGGATCATGACAGGGCCTCTGGTGAAGGTGTTACACCACAAGAGTATGTAGCAATAAAGATTGAAGCTACAGAATTTGCCTTAGAAGCAGAACAACTTATCAAAAGTTGTCAACAGATTGACACTAGTAAAAAAATTTATTTTGTAGCTGCTACACTAAGACCTGAAACTATGTATGGACAAACTTGTTGTTTCGTGTCTCCAAAAATCGACTACGGTGTATTTGATGCTGGTGATTCTTATTATATCACTACTGAACGTGCTTTCAAAAATATGTCTTATCAAAAGTTGACTCCTACGAGAGGAGACTATAAACCATTGATCACTATTAATGGTAAGGCTTTCATTGGTACCAAATTAAAGGCTCCATTAGCTGTTTATAAAGAGTTGAGAATTTTACCTATGGAGACAGTTATTGCCACAAAAGGGACCGGTGTTGTCACATGTGTACCAACCAACTCGCCAGATGATTTTATGACCACCAAAGATTTAGTCAATAAACCCGAATACTACAAGATTGAACGTGATTGGGTAATTGATGACCTTGTTCCTTTAATTCGTACTGAAAAATACGGTGACCTCACAGCAGAGGCTATCTGTAAAGAACTAAAAATCCAGTCTCCAAAGGATACTAATTTATTGGCTGAAGCCAAAAAGTTAGCCTACAAAGAAGACTATTATACAGGTGTTATGATTTATGGTAAATACACCGGTGAGAAAGTTGAGGTAGCCAAAGCTAAAGTTAAGGCTGATATGATCAAAGAAAATGTTGCTTTTGTTTACAACGAACCAGAATCTCAAGTAATTTCTCGTTCTGGTGATGAATGTATCGTTTCTTTAGAAGATCAATGGTATCTAGACTATGGTGAGCCTGAATGGAAGAAGCAAACTGAAGAATGTATTCAATCGATGGAGTTTTTTGCACCTGAAGTTAAAAATGCTTTTGAAGGTGTGATGGATTGGTTAAGAAACTGGGCTGTTTCACGTACATATGGGTTAGGTACAAAGTTACCATGGGACCACAAATACCTTGTCGAATCTCTTTCCGATTCTACCATGTATCAGTCATTCTATACCATTGCTCATTTGTTATTTAAAGATTATTACGGTAACGAGATTGGTCCTTTGGGCATTACTGCTGACCAAATGACTGACGAAGTTTTTGACTACATTTTTCAAAATATTGATGATATTAAGACTGATATTCCCCAAAGATCTCTACAAATTTTGAGAAGAGAATTTGAGTATTTCTATCCGTTAGATGTTTCTATTTCTGGTAAGGATTTAATTCCAAATCATTTGACATTTTTTATTTATACACATACTGCCATGTTCCCTAAGAAGTTCTGGCCAAAGGGTGTCAGAGCTAACGGCCATTTGATGTTAAATAATGCTAAGATGTCTAAATCTACTGGTAACTTTATGACTTTAGAGCAAATTGTCGAAAAATTTGGTGCTGATGCTTCTCGTATCGCCCTTGCTGATGCAGGTGATACCGTTGAAGATGCCAACTTTGATGAAGCTAACGCCAACGCTGCTATTTTAAGATTATACATTTTAAAAGAATGGGCTGAAGAAACAGTTAAGAACCTTTCAGCATTGAGAACAGGACCAATTACTGATTTCTTTGATGTGGCTTTTGAAAATGAAATGAATTCATTGATTGAAGAAACTCACAGACAATACAGTTTGACTAATTACAAGAATGCTTTGAAATATGGGTTATTTGATTTCCAAACTTCAAGAGATTACTACCGTGAAGCTAGTACAGTAATGCATAAGGATTTAGTTCTTCGTTACATCGAAGCTCAAGTTCTTATGTTAGCTCCTGTTGCCCCTCATTTCGCTGACTACGTTTATCGTGAAGTGTTGAAAAAGTCTGGAAGTGTTCAAAATGCTAAATTCCCTCGTGCTTCAAAGCCAGTTGATAAATCCATTACTGCTGCTCTTGATTATGTCAGAAGTGTTCAGAGATCCATTAGAGAAGCTGAAGGTCAAGCTTTAAAGAAAAAGAAAGGTAAGCCTGCCGACGTGGATCAAACCAAACCTGTTCAACTATATCTATTGATATCTGAATCGTTCCCTGAGTGGCAAGCTAGTTGTATTGAAATAGTGAGGGAACTATTTGAAAACCATTCTTTAGACGATAACAAGAAGATTAGAGAGAAATTGGATCCAAAAGAAATGAAGAGAGCCATGCCTTTTGTTTCTCTATTGAAGCAACGTCTTGCTTCTGAGCCACCTGCCAATGTTTTCAACAGAGAAATACAATTTGATGAAGTTGCGATTGTGAAAGCTGCTTTAGAGAACATCAAGACTGCTAATCAAGTTTTGAAAGTAACAAAATTTGTTGCTTTAGCATTTCCACATGGATCTAAGACCGGTAAAGATATTTTCACTGGAGAAGTACACGCTTTACCGAATGCTGCTAAAGTGGTGGAGGGTGCTCTCCCTGGGAATCCAGGTGTAATTTTCCAAAACTATGACAGTTAAAAATCCTAATATTTAAGTTTTATGTGTAAGTATATATGAAAATTTTTAAATCTTAATAATGGATAGATAAATTATTAGTTTGAAAGACAATGCAAGCTTGCTAAATAAGAATATATATATAACTAATATGTGAAGATGACCTTTTGATAATTATGAATTTGATGGTGAATTTAATCTAGCAAAATCTACTTTACCCTTTGATGCTGATTTTAGTTCTCCTAATAAACTTCCATTATCCAATTTAGATTTGAATTGACTGAAATCAGAGATTACTGGAAAACTGTTAACAAATAAATATGGGCCAGAACCTGAACGTTTCTTTGTGAAAGGTAACTTAAAATCTTTTACATATTTTTGTAATTCAAATCCTCTATCATGCTTAGCTAAATCGACGATTGCCATCTGTGGAGTAACGGAGAATTCAGTTAGTAGAATTTTCTTTAGATAATTTGAGTCTGATTGTGATGAATTCATTAATAAAACCACTGGCGAAGTATTTAGCATTTCTCTGAAACATGTTTCTATCTCTAAATCATCATCCTGTGTACTACCCTTTGCCGCTTGACTCACCGATACCGACTTTTGGGGGACAGGTACTCTAACAGACTGTTTAATGTTAGAAATTTCACCGTCTACTAAGTAAGAATGATCAGACCATTCATCATGCATATTTATGCCGTGCCCATTCGGCGTGGTTTCTATCGTATCTACACCAGTGACAGGTTTCTCTAAATAATAAGGCCAAGTGTAACATAAAAATGCCATTACACTGAGTAATAACAATGTAGCAGAAGCAATACCTCTTGATTTCCTAGAATGCGTGTGCACAGTGACGGTTTCTTTTAACATCGTAAATTTCCTTTGACTGATTTGATTTGATCTGACTGCGTTACCAAGAATAATACATAAAAATTACACATTTAACCATCCGAGTATAGATAGAACTATATACATATATATATATATATATTTACTAATAAATATAATTGGATAATGTTTAATTGGGATTAATCGAAACAAACTACTCGTTACAATATCGTTACTACGTCGTTACAGTATGGTTTCAATTTTAAAAAGATATCAAATATCGTTCCAAAAGAGCCTCCTATACTACAATGATTAATATGCGAGTCCAGATCTGAGAGTCCTAATAGGGCGTCTGGCCATTATTTAAGCAGTAGGCGCAACCATGGCTGTGTGTCTCTTCGTTTGTTACTGTGCGCAGGATCTGCATTGACGACGCGTTTTTCGATCCGGAAAGTTCTATCGGGCATTTAAAACAGGCTACTCCTGCAAAGCCCCCACCCAACGAACAAGGGCAAGGTGTTAGGGTAAATGTTAGGGCACAGCGTTGTTTCGAACACATGCAGTAACTATTTACGCCAGATGCCCTGTCACCTGTAATGACATTTGCAACCAGATCTTAAGGCAGTTTTATCTGTAAGATCCTTACGTATATGTACAGAGCAGCTTGCCTTTTAATCTCAGGTGTCTCGAAGCATCCTTTCACGTGCCATTCTAGTTCTCTAATTGCATATCAATCATGGATAGCTCAAGCGATGTCAGTGAATCCCTTGACGCTTCTTCTAGGTCTTCTAGCATGTCTAATGTGTCTAGTGGGATAAGGCGAAGAAAGTTGAAAACTTCTCCACCTTCTACTCGAAGTGATACTCACGTAAAGAGCCACAGAGTAGAAGCACAACAGATATCTGGTGGCTGTTCTCGATTGTCTCAATGCGTACTGTATAATTTACAACTATGGGCTGTTGCTTGGCATGTCTCTTCATTTGTGGCCTTTACTCTAATCAGTCTTTTCATATTATCATCTCCACCATGTTGGATATTTGTTGTCCCTTACATGATTTATTATTTCCATGACAAGTCTCCTACTAATGGTAAAGTTGTCAACAGGTACTCGATGTGGTTTAGATCTTTATTCATTTGGCGGTTGTATTGTGAATATTTCCCAGTATCTTTGAAAAATTCTACTGAACCTCTAAAACCTACATTTACGAAGATTCCAACAAAGACGAAAGAAAGATCCATGAATTATCTTTCCAGACTTTGGAGATGTTTTAAAGCAATCTTTCAACAAAAGTTTGATTTGCAAGATTATGAGGTCACGGGCCCAAAATATATCTTTGGATACCATCCTCATGGGATTGGTGCATTAGGTGCTTTTGGCGCTTTTGCCACTGAAGGCTGTCATTGGTCAGCTAGATTTCCGGGGATTCCAGTTTCTTTATTAACTCTAGTGACTCAATTTCATATCCCATTGTACAGAGACTATTTATTAGCGCTCGGGATAACCTCGGTGTCCAGAAGAAACGCTTTAAAATGCTTGGAGAAAAACCAATCTATTTGTATTGTAGTAGGTGGTGCTAGGGAGTCATTATTGGCTTCGGACTCTAAGATTGAATTAATTTTGAATAGAAGGAAAGGCTTTATTAAGTTAGCTTTAGAGGCAGGTAACGTTGGTTTGGTCCCAACCTTTGCTTTTGGTGAGAGAGAAAGCTTTACAGTTTATGAAACTGAAGAAGGATCAATAATGAGAAGAATTCAACTTTGGATTAAAAAGTATTTTGGTTTTACAGTTCCAATTTTCTATGCGAGAGGCATATTTAATTACGATTTTGGATTAATTCCATTTAGGGCTCCTATTACCGTGGTAATGGGAGATCCCATCATTATTAAAGAAAAAAACCAACATCCACCACAAGAATTGGTAGATCATTATCATAAATTATACGTTGATGAACTAAAGAAAATATTCTATGATAATAGAGATAAATATGGGTCCACAGATATAGAATTAGAAATTGTGGGTTAGTGTACTTGGAAAAAAGTACTCACATTTTCAAATTAGCATTTACAATATTATTCGAAAAAACATATGTATATATTACCATGCAAATCTTAGTTGTGAAGCGGTAAACACTGGTGGTTTCCATTTCAATTTAGAAGGATCTATCTTTCTCGCTTGTTTTTTCTTTAAAAGATCGTATCGTTCTATAATGTCATCATTCAAGAAAATGATGTGTTGTGCTTTATAATACCTTAGAATGTTTAAGGTCTTGGCAGTATGCAAAATATCTGTAGTAGTCATTGAAGTGATCGAACTTATCTCATCAATAGTAATCTCTTGGCTATGTTCCACCAATAAAGTAATTAAGGTATCAGCCCAATACGCTCGATAAGACAATAACCCTAAATCAGAAAGTGGTTTTTCTGGAGAGCCTACTTTATTTTCCTTTTTTGATAGCTCATAAGAAAACTCTATCAATAATCTACCAAAACCCATTCTTTGATATTGAGGTAGAGTTAAAATACATGCCACATTATAACCGTCGGCAGATTCTTTCTCCTTTGAAAAATATCCGACTAGATGATGCCCTAATTCATCTCTTTTGGTCATACAATAAAATAAAAATGGATCCACATCATAATACAAAGTTTTATGGTCCAAAAATAGTTTGGATAATAAACAAAGATTTCTACACCATGTCCTTTGTTTTCTACCATCAATTTCGAAAAATGAAACGTAATCATCTCTATATATTTCATTACCTGGTGGATGTCGAAGTGTACATTTTTTTCTATAACGTTCGTACTGTTTTTTGGAACCAAAATACTGTAGCGTGAAATCATCAATATATATTTGATCTTCATCGGTAAGTTCAATAGGATAAGGTGAGAAATACCATGGTTCAATTTCATATTTCCCCATTATAATTTTACTCAAATTCCTCACTCTTGCCACTTCATGTGGATTCTGAGTCATTGAGCCTGAAGTACGAAGCTTCTTAATCTCTTCTTCCTCAGAGATTCCTTCTTTTTTCAACCCTTGAACGTTTAAATTATCTAAATCTAATACATCTTCGTTGTCAGTATTATGGTCTTTTATGCCATCGGCAGCATCATCTGGTACCGCTTTCTTCTTTTTTTGTGGATTTTTCTTCACCTTCGGTTCTTGCTCATCATTTTTCTTCTTGAGTATTGGAAATATTACATCTTTATCGAAATTGATCCTATCCGGCAATATCCATTCGTCTAAACGTTTATTAAAATCAATATAATGCACATAAAATTTAGGCGGAGATCGTCTAGAATTGATAGACAGGATCTCTGCTAATCTTTCCTCCTCATCTTTTTTAACCCAACACTGTGCTTTAATTACTAACTCCTGCACATCACTAACTGACCTCGCAGTAGAAGGCGGTTTTACCTCCGAGCTGTTACTAGAGTCTCCCATAACGCCTCTAGCACTCAGCAAGCATACTATTACTCACCACTAAATTCCAAACTCGTGTTTGATTCTGTTAGTGGGAATGCCAGTAGATTTCAATGTGTCCAAAAAGCACTTACCACCAGGTTTCCAAAATTGCACACGTGATTAGAGGTGAAGAAAAAAGAAATCCAGTCCATTTCTGTCCGTTTATTTACATTTAGTGTTTTACACGTGACAGTTCTCAAAAGTAAAATCAGGGCTTGGAGCAGACTTTCTTGTCACTCCACGTGAGAAAGAGCAGGAACAATTACACCAAGTAACGACTTATCTACAAGTAGTACAATATGTTGACTCGATAGCAGGTTTCGCAGCGCATTGCACCAACGCATTGCCCCCGCGCAAGTTAGGGCATTAAATGTTGTCACGTTAACTAATAATGTAAGCGTAAACAAATGGACAAAAGTGGACCGCATTTTTTACATCAACACGTGATAGAACCGTGTGCGGGTAACACATAAATATCTGTAGCTTGAAAAATTTTAAAAATTGGCGATGAGATGAGATGCCCTTCCCAATATATATGTAAAGTTATAACGAGCAGGTGTGTCGAATTGGCGAGGTGTCACACGATGAATAACGATCTTAAGAGACCCATTGATAATCTTGGTGATGAGCATCTGTTAAAAAAAAAGAAAAATGAAAATCAAGTCACTATAAATGACGGTATTCGTGAATTAGACGTTGGTATTACAAAATATTTATCGTGCGATATACCAGGATTCTCAGGTCAGATTAAGCAAAGATATACTGATTTCCTTGTTAATGAAATAGATAAATCTGATGAAGTTGTACATTTAACTGATAAAGGGTTTAAATTGCCAAAGAAAGCTCAACTTTCTAAAGAGGAATTGAAGTTAAAGAAAGAGGAGGAAATTGCCAATAGACAGAGTTTTACAGTAGATCCCAGCTTACGAGAAGAACTAGTAGAGATTTTTGGGGAAGAGGATGTCGTTGCGATAGAAGCTGTGTACAAAGATGCCACTACGATGGAATCCAAACGGACGTTCAATGAAAAACCGATTAGAACTAAAATTCATCAACTGTTAAGATCTGCTTTTAATAATGACTTGGAGTCGGTTACTACCGATACTAATGCATTTAAAATTGCTAGAAATAACAAGAATTCAAGGGTTAACAAGCAGGAATTGATCGAAAGGAATAAAGACAGTAATGGGATAGAGAACTGGGGATATGGTCCATCTAAGGATCATGTTCATTTTACTCTTTATAAAGAGAACAAGGATACCATGGAAGTGGTAAATTTGATTTGCAGATTATTGAGGGTTCCAACGAAAAATGTGAGGTTTGCGGGCACAAAGGATAGGCGTGGTGTTACTTGTCAAAGGCTATCGATTTCTAAAATAGGTGTTGAAAGATTAAATGGTCTTAATAAGACTTTGAAAGGTGTAACTCTTGGTGGCTTTAAATATATGGATACTAGTCTAAACTTAGGTGACTTGAATGGGAACGAGTTTACTATTGCATTGAGAGATGTAGAATTACAAGATAAAAACTCAACCTTAACATTGGAAGAAATACTATCAAGCGCTTGTGAATCTTTGACAGAGAAAGGTTTCATAAACTATTTTGGTATGCAAAGATTTGGTACTTTTAGTATATCAACTCATGATATTGGTAAACAACTACTAGCTGCCAACTGGGAAAATGCTGTTAACTTAATTCTATCTGATCAAGAAAATGTTTTACCAAAATCAAGAGATGCAAGAAAAGCTTGGGAGACAAATAGAGATGCTTCTGAGGCTTTGAAATTGTTACCAAGACAATGTGTAGCTGAGAATGCCATTTTATTTTTTCTCTCGAATCAAAAGAAACAAGAGAATGGAGATTATTCTACGAATGACTACTATTCTGCTATAATGAAAATTCCAAGAAGTTTAAGAACCATGTACGTACATGCGTACCAAAGTTATATATGGAACTCTGTTGCTAGTAAAAGAATTGAATTATTTGGGCTGAAACCTGTCGCTGGTGATCTCATTATATGTGATTCTACAAAATTAGTATCCCAACCTTCCAAAGAGAATGACTCAGATGACGAATTTGACGAGGATTTAAGAGAAGCTGATTTTGTTAGAGCAAGAGCCTTGACTGAAGAAGATATTGACGCGGGAACTTTTACTATTGAAGATATTGTCTTACCAACTCCAGGGTTTGATATAGTCTACCCATCAATTGATGAATTGCATCAATATTACGTTGACTTGATGAAAATAGATAACATGGACCCTCACGATATGAGAAGGAAAGTCCGTGATTTTTCGTTGGCTGGTTCTTACCGAGCATTGATTCAGAAACCCAAAGAGCTAGAGTATAAAATAATGAAATACGAGGATTCGGTGGCGCAGTTAGTCAACACAGATTTGGAAATATTGAACAATAAGAGAGCTATGGAAAATCATCAAAAATACATGAAGGCTAAACTTGAAAGATATATGCCTGACAAGGGCGGTTCCAAAGTAGCAGTGATTTTGAAATTTAGATTAGGAACCTCAGCCTACGCTACAATGGCACTCAGGGAGTTAATGAAGCTTGAGACGTCTCGCCGCGGGGATATGTGTAATGTTACAACCAGCTAATATGCTATTCATCTGTAAAGAGAGCCTATATTCGAAGTTTCCTTGTTTCCCACAATGTATACGACCCTAAATGGGAGACATTGTTATGGCTAACCTTTCTGGTGCATCATCATGTGGAGCGACAAAAATAAGAGATTTCATACTGTAGACGTTTCTGTCCTGTCGATTTGATATATTTTATATGTATTAAGTGGATAAAATGTCACAGATTAACGAAAAAGTCAATGCTGACGCTATTCAAACATTATTTAAAAACATAATCAAATTCAGAAACAGATTTAGTAAACTGGATGCTGAATTTTGTAGTACCCAAAAAATTATAGATAACAACATTCAGGCTATAACAAAACAAAATTTATAATAACAGATAATTTTAATGTCATTAGTTCAAAATAATTTAAGATACAATGGCGATTCAGATTACAAAAACTCAATCACTTCGCATTCAGATTTCTTTAAGAAGCAACCAGAGCAGACGTATAACCATGAATTGTTTGGATTCAGAAGATTTGCTAGAAACTGTTTGTTTGGGTCCACCAGAACAAACTCCCGAAGCACCGATCTCGAAAGCATGAAGATACGCCAACCAGAGATCAATGATAAGCTTTTTTTTGAGGATAATATGTTGTCGATAAATAACATAAAACAGGCTACGTTGTCCAAGAAGAGACATTATAGCGATATAAGAACAAACAGATCTAATAGCCTGATATACACAAATAATCAACAGCCTCATACTAAAACAGAAAAGCTACATGTTGTTGGAGAAATATCAGAATCTTCTTCATACAAATACAAGCCTTCTCCATTAGTTTCCCAAATAGATGATTACAATAATTGCTACAAATTGAAAGGAAGCACCAAAACTTTTAATTCATTTGAAGATCTTAAACTACTACCTGACTATGAGCAAGACACAGTAATGATTAGTGCAATTTCCAATAGCATGGGCGTCAATAGTGTGCTAGCTCAGATTATTGGTGGGAAGCTGAGGATGATTAGAGAGATTAAAGACGATAATGGCGCTTTAATCTCTTTAAAACTTCAATTCATGGACAGACTGAGTGCAAATAGATTCATGGAGTATGCTTCTACGAATTTGTTTAAAGTTAATGGTATACATTTACCAACTAACTGGTCTGATCCCCCCAAAGGTCTTATAACAACTAGTTTTAACAATAAGGAAGCAGAAAATTTGTCAAGATGCTTAATCTTGAAAATGAACTCGCCAAAAAAAAAGTTCAGGAACTTTAGTGACTCTGAAGGGCCATTACCATTAGTAGATATCAATATAACTGACTTGAAAAACGACTTTTCAATGTTTGGGACGATCCAAGATATCTCACCTCTTATCTCTAGGAAGTTATGTCTAGCGTTAAATTACTATGATATCGAAAGCGCTGTGCGAGCTATGGAATCTTACGAAGATGATAGCTCTATCCTATATAAAAAATATTCCAACAATTGGGGGTTATGGTATGGTCGGGATGTTGCAGATTAATTACTATAGTTTAATGATTATATTAAATCCAGATAATACTTTTTACTTTAAACCAGAATGAGCCGTTCAATCAATTTAACGCGTATAATAATAATACGCTTGATCTTAGACTATTTCTTGTCGAAAACTAAAAGTAAACCGCCTACCAAGTGAAGGGAACCACTCACAAATATATCATATGGACTCTTTTTTAAATTATCAATGATCTTTATCGACTCTTCAATACTAGCGGTTATGTGAATCTTACTGGTAGGGTTTAATTTCCGCCACTCTTCAGCTAAAGCCTCTTGAACTTTTAATTCTTTCACATCATTTTTGTTCGTATTCATGGAGAGAAGATCCGCACTGTAGGATCCAGATTCCCATGTGACATTAGTAGTGAAAATAGCAATATCGAAGGTGATATTATCACGCAAAGATTGTTGCAATTGCCTTAACAAGGAATTAGCATCTCTACTTTGTTGATTGAATATTAATACTTTCTTGTTTGCTGAATTCTTGACTGTATTACTGAACCACACAGTTGCTGCTGTTATACTCTCTTTTGTATGAGCTCCATCAATGTACCAAATATTACTACCTCTTTCTACCCTTTGGCAACGACCTTCCCAAGAGGTGTTACTTAGACCACTAAGGAAAGGTTTTGGTAAGGTCGAAGAAGGATTCAAACTGACTCTCTCATTTAATACATGTAAAGAATAAAGCGCCTCTGACGCAAGAGCAACCGCCAATGAAGCGTTTGTCTTTTGGAAGTCACCCGCAATCCCTAAGATAATGCTATCTAGATTATGATACTTCGGCACAATTTGTAGACTTGTCTCGCGTTCCTGTGCCCTTTCTTTTAGAACTTTCAATGCATTTGTGGGCTGATTTTCGATGGTAAAGGCAGGAGCCTTCTTTTTAAAGATCCCACTTTTATTCCATGCAATCTCTTCGATTGTATCACCAAGCATAAAAGTATGATCAATACCTAGAGCTGAAACACCGCAGGCTAATGGTTTAACTACGATATTTGTGCTATCAAATTCTCCTCCAATTCCTACTTCGTAGACACAAGCATCGCAACCCTCTTGTATAAAGGTGTGAAAAGACAACAACGTTAAATATTTGAAGTAACCTAAGCTTGAATCAGAATTTTCATTGCTCATAGATTTTGTGTCTTGAAATTTATTCCAAACTTCAAAAAAGTATTTAGTGAATTTCTCTTCAGATATTGGTACCCCATTGATCCTTATCCTCTCTCTGACAGATTTCAAATGAGGTGATGTGTATAATCCAATCTTGGGCAATTTATGAGAATATTGATGTAATATCGAAGCAGTGAAAGCTGCGGTAGATCCTTTACCTTTAGTCCCAGTAATATGAACGATGTTCAGAGCATCAATGTCCTTAGTTGAATACCCAAGTCTTTTAACCCATTCTCTCATTTCTGGGATACTTCTCTCATTTTTGCGTTTCCCAGAATCTCTTATAGCCATAATATTAGCATAGTTAGATTGTAAAGAGTTTAAGGCATTTAGGGCGTCGTTGTATGTCTTAGAGATTTTTGACATTTTTAAAGGCAAATAGACTCTCATCTACTTGAAGTGTCACAATACAAGCTGTTGACTGAAACAGTGGTGATAAAAAAATTCAATGTTCTCTTATAACAGTGAGATATATTTTACGAGAGAAACGCCAAATCTAACGATAACAACTGAGTCTATTTAAAAAAAATCAGAAAACAAGAACAGATCGAAATAGTTGTGCTAATTAAAATACATTGTTTGTAAATTTATGAATTAATTAAAAAATAAGATTCTAATAGTTAGTGATCAAATCTTTCCAGATTACTCAGGGACATCAAAGATTGCTTGTATCCAACATCTATACATTTTCAATTTCCTTTTCCTATTCACTAATAGTCTTCTATCAATAGCAATTTTATTTTCAACGAAATAGTTCTTATTAGTAAATATATTTCTCAATTCTTCTTCAGTGAAGAAATAAACTCTTGTTCCATCGCCTCTGACATAAAAATTATCACCCAGGTATCTATTCTTTTTAAATCTGATTTGCGCCATATCACCAAACGCATATTCTCTAAACAAGATTTTACCACCGGGTTTTAAAATCTTATGCAAATTCTCCATCGCTTGGTCCCATTCTTCAGGTGCTAATGCACTAAAGACAAAGATCATAATGGCAATATCTACTGAATGAGGTGTGACACCTTCTGGCAATATCCCATCCTTGTTAGCTAGATCCCAACAAGAAACCTGTGCAAATCGAGGGTTAAAATATTCGGAATTTTTAACTAACTCTACAGCTTTAGGAGCATAATCAGCACCAATAAGTCTCAAATTTTCATTTTCATTTTGATTCAATATGGGAAAAAAGGTATTACCAGCGCCACATCCAATTTCAAATATCGTTACTGGGTTAGAATCCTTTCTAGTACAATTGTATAGTATCGGGAATTCGATTTGTAGCCATTTTCTATCTTTAAAGAAGTTTTCTTTATTGTTCTTATAAAAAATATCCCAATATCTTGCTGGATTACCGTTGTACAATTTCTTATCAAAATCAGAGACTGGATTTTCTTTTTGTTCTGAAATTTTCTCCTGTGCCTGTAAGATTTGCTCTTCCCCCCATTCGACGTTATCCCAAGCGTTGTGGTCCCAAACTTCGGTTTCATCATTCAAATTTCTTTTACCAAATTCAAATGGTTCATCGCGCCCCAACCTTGTAGGTTGGTTACTGTCATCCTGAGTCATGCTCGTATCAGAGTCTTCAGATTCAAGGATGCCTAAGTTCTTCCTCGGATGTCGGTTCCTTAGAAGAACCACCATCTAAAACTGATGAGCCATTAGCAATTTTATTTTTATTTTTCTTCTTATTTTTCTTCTTATTTTTTTTCTTCGCATTCTTACTGGGGCTAACGTTAACTTGAGATTGTGATTCTGTGATACTTTGCTTCGTAGCAGCCTCAGGAGAATCCGGTGTTGGATCTTCCTTAATGTCAACATCTATAGCTTTGGATTCTTCAATGGATCCATCTACTTCAATTGAGATATTCTTTTCATCGTTAAGCGGAATCTCGCTCGCATCTGAAACGGGCGACCGTTTCATATCTTCCTCCAGTTTATCATTCGTAGATGTTCCTGTCTCCTCTAATTCTTCTTTCTCTACTTGTTCCTCTTGGGTGGCTTTCAAAGAGTCTTTTAAAAATGGTGAGTCGCTATTTATATGCACGTCCAATTGACTATTAGAAAGAGTTTCCGAGTCAAACAATGGCTGGGAGCTCGACTCATCTACTAAAGTGCTCCTATCGCTTTGACTTGGTGTAGTGTGCTCACGCTGTACATTTTTGACAGGAGTTCTCTTTACTGGAGACGTCATTGGAGAGTTGTCACCTACGTCTCTTGCAATGGTCTCAAACTTCTTAATCAAATCAGCAACGCCCATTTTCCCCAATTTTAATCGTCTTTACCAAAAATGGTACCAAATAACTCGAGTGGATGAGTACTCAGTAACCGCACTGACAATATATACCCTGCGACGCAATCATATCAGTGGGCTTGTACGAAATAGCTGTGTATCCCATGATTTTTTTCTCAGTAAAGCAAAGCCTAAAAAACATACACGTGATCATAATATATTAAATTCAGAGCAAGCGCTCATTTCACCCATTGATGATATTCTTATTGGCTTGGCTATATAGTAGTAATATTCATTGGCGGGACCTATGCACAGCACTTGGCCTTACTGTAGAGGTAGCTAGCTTCGCGACTGCAAAAGGTATGTCACTAACAAGAGGTATCCACATTCAAGTACAATTGTTGCAATCGACGCGTTCTCTGGATGCTACCAGGCGCGTCTCGAGCAGTGGTAAGGTATGTTCCTGTAGTCTATTAAAACAGCAAGGCATTTAAAGAAGAAAATATGAATCAATTTAAAGGATCGGCGGCACGCTGTCACCATTTACAATTATTTTTCAGAACACCCGATTGCCAAAATTTCGGTGAAAGGGGGTATCTAGAATCCAGTGGGTTTGGTATTTCACATCTAATTGACGTAACCCTATCGCTAAGATAACACCGAAATGCCAGATCCAAACCCTACATTTAATATTGAGTTGAGTTAATTTTTTTGCTCTTTTTTAATTTTTATTCCGCACTATTTATCATCTTTTCCGAACTCCCATTTTTACAATGGGAAATCTAACTCCCAAAATTTAGAGATTTTATTCGTACAATGGAATTCCCTCAAAGTTCCTTCCGCTTGCATATTATTTGTCAGATTCGGTTGCAGGCATCGGACCTCGCTGTTTTTGTTAAGCAACTTATATAAGCATGTACTGTAAACGGCATATTCCCCTTTTAGTGTTAAACTGCTCTGTTATGGATTACCTAAAACGGTTAACTACAAACATTTAAACAATGTTTACTATGGCCAGCAAATAACAACAAACCAAAATATTAAGTACGCAATATATTGAATATTCAATTCAACATTGGGCATTCAAGAAGTATTATGTAAAATTTTTCTCTTAAAACTCCTTGTCCAATTATATGTTTATCTCTATATATAAAGATGTAAAAAATAAAGTAGTTATTCATTTTCTTCGTCCTTGTTTTGTTGCTTAGTTAGGTTTTAGTTTGACATTAAATCCCAAGAGATTAGATACGCTAAGGAACAATGTCTGATTTTTACTCTGCTTTGTTTAAAAGATCTAACCGTGCTACCTCGATTAATCCTTCTCATGGTGTGGACTTCCATATTACCACACATGGGTCCGATTGGTTGTTTGCCGCCTTCTGTGTCTTCATCTTTTGCTTCTTAGTTGTCTTGCTATTCATGTTCAAAAGACAACCTGGTGACAGAATGGTTTTTTACACAGCATTGGCCCCAATGGCTTTCATGTCGCTAAATTATTTCACCATGGCTTCCAATTTAGGTTGGATTCCTATTAAGCCATTATACCATCATCACCCTGTGGAAAATCAATCTAGTCATTTAGGATTAAGACAAGTTTTCTACTCTCGTTACATTGGCTGGTTTATGTCATGGCCTTGGCCTATTCTACAAGCTTCTCTTCTAGGAGCTACTCCAGTCTTACACATTGCTTTTAACATCTGCTTCAGTAACGTGTGGGTTGTCTGTCTATTAATCGGTGCTGTTGTCCATTCCACTTACAAGTGGGGTTACTTCGTGTTTGCTGTCGCTTCTGGTATCCTTGTGTGGGTTTCTGTTATGACTACTACAAGAAATAAAATTGTTCAAAAAGGTGTCAAGAAAGCCGTCATTGTCTTCGATGTGTACTTCGGTATTGTCATGTTCTTATGGGGTGTCTACGCTTTATGTTGGTGTTTATCTGAAGGTTCTAACGTCATTGTTTCAGATTCTGAAATGATTTGGTACGGTATTTTGGATCTTTTGTTCTTTGCCGTGTTACCAGGTTTATTCATTCCTTTATCAGGTTTCATGTCTGCTAACAAAGAATTATACGATCTTTTTGACAGAGAAGCTGTTGCCGGTAAGGAAGAAGCCACTGCAACTCATATGGGAATGAGCCCATCGCCATCAACAACAACTATGAGTCCAACACCAATGCCTATAAAAGTTAAGAAATCTAAATCTAAGAAGAGTAAGAAATAATGGAATTAATTAGAAAAGGACTCTTAAACCATTATAAAACTGTATCTATCTAATCATACATAATAATTTAATAAAATACCCATTTAATTACCAAGTTAATATATCAGAATCTCCTTCATCCGCTTCACCGCTGTACCATACTTTTTCTAATCTTCTCAGATTATGTTTTGTTAACCGGCTATATTTCCCGCCATTTATTTCATAGTATCTGCGTACTACGTCTCTATCAGTTTCATCAAGTGCGTTCAATCCAGCGATTAGCACTGCAAAATTAGAGTAGCATGTCCTTGCATTTTGAGGTGGATCATCATAGAATAAAAATTGGAAAAATGATAACAATCTTCTAACTACTTGCTGAATAGCGGGGCTTTCTCTTGGTAATCCCAACAATTTCAAAAGTACAATCAACAGAAAAGATAACACTTGGGTTTGATGTGATATGTCGTACCAACTAATAGCTACACGAATGACAACACCTTCATGATACCGGGTTACAACATCAATAGCATTATCTAATATAGAATTGTTATCTGGATGAGAGTTACTTTCAATTGGAATCACACCGGTCTTATCAATAAATTCATACGATAATTGACGGTCAATTTCTGATAGAACGCGTTGTATTGCAAAGTAGTCTACTTGTTCAGTAGACCCGTTACGCCTAACAATGAATAAGTGCCGAATTACTTCTTTAATGACTAGATCGAAGTCCTCTTTATGACCTCTTAACAAATTAAATTCTTTCTTTGGAGTCATAACTTTCAAAAACTTTAACGAATCAATATATTGATAATCGTAAGGGTCGAAAATTAAATCCAAATCAGCTTCCGCTAACGATCCGCCAAGAAAAGTGCTTATTGATGCAAAAGTTTCAGCAACTTTAAACCAGCATTTGGCCAAATTTAAGACTTTAGATGACCTGCCACTATTGATCCGTTTAAATAGCTCAGTGACACCTTTTAAATGCAACCGCCATTGAGAGTTTAGAGAATGGATGCAATCCCACGCTAATAAAATAACAGTCAAGATAATGGGCTCTATCTTATTGACAACATTTGTATCGTTTTGAAATTGTTCGTCTAAAAGGTTAGAACAATGAGCCAAATAAGCACAATAATTTCTTTCATCTTCATGATCTTGGTTTTTCCTAAATTTAATTGCAGCACCTATAGCTAGAATTGCCGACAATAAATATGACTCTTTCTTAGCAAACGATAACATTACATCTCTGAGAGGATTTTCCTGATTTTCAAAAAATGGGGCAACTGTATTAAGACATTCATTATAAAAAAGATCCAAATATTCTTTATGTTTCCCTTGCAATTGTAAAGAACTTGCACTTACATTGAACTGAATTGAATCGTCTACAAGAAATGATATTGGAACCAATTTACTCGACGAAATAAATTCATCAGGAAATAATTCCGGAATGTCAATATCTGGTAAGTGCAAATCTTTCAGCTCTTCATCAGTAAAAATTGAATCATGAATCTTCATATTAACTATATCATTCAGGTTTTGCATTAACAGATTGGTATCTAAGCCTTCAATTTCGCTAAAAGATATTGGGTTTGCTACATCTAATTTATCATTTAACTCGTCCGAAACAGCGAATTTCGGTATCGTTGGTGTACTTGGCATGGTAGAGTCCTCACTTTGACCATCACGAGTCGAACCGACTGATACTGGTAATGAATTTGGTGGACTTGTTTTTGTAGTTTTCCTCCGTTTTGATTTACTCGCACTTCCTGCCAGATTTTCCTCTTGAGGTTTAGAAGTATACACACATTCACGGTTTAGTCTAGCACATTGCCAACAACTTGGTTTAGCTTCATCACATTTCATTCTTCGAAGTTTACATCCAGCACACCCAGCTTTAGAATACTTTCCACGGTATACTTTAGGCTTCTTATTTGTTTTATTGCTCTTCTTCTCTAGCAGTGGTTTTTCATTCAAGTCTTGCCTGGAATTCCTTGTTCTATCATATTTCTTATCGCCTGGACTTATACCATCTGTTAACGATGATGGAGTAAATATCTTCTTCATGTCGGTTATATCTTTAGAATTAGGCAACAATTCATTAGTTATGTTAGAATTAGAGCGAGTTTTCTGAGAAACGGAGCCAATGTTCGAGCCATCAATCGAGACGGGTGAAAGATAGGTCTCCTCATCGGACGGCAATTTTATCTTATTCTCGGATATCAGCATATGAGGCTATCTTCGAGATAATTAAGCACTCGTATGACACAATCTAATTTTCAGCAAAACGATAATAACTGCTACAATCGAACTTCACAGATGTAATAATATACTCTTGGCCGATTACTTGATCTTACAAAATATCTCTTAGAGTGTCTATAGCGTTTAATGTGTCTAGTGATTAGGCTTCAATGGGTAAAATAATTCCTATGGAAAATTGCTTCATTTTTAAAAAGTTTTAAAATTTCTTCATAAATAAGGCGTTCCATATTAGCGTATAGAAGAATGACAATAGAAGGATCTCTGTAAATGGTATTTTGATACAACTTATTGTAAATGGTAAGTATTTAAGATAGTGCGTATCTTTCAAGTGTATAACAGTTTTTGAAGTAAAATTACTTTGTTAATTCTTGTAATATTTGGACCGCGGTATAATATTGAGTTCTAGGATTTTTAGAGACTGAGGTCCAAATGGGGCCATATTTGGGCTCCTGATGTTTGGCTTGTTCCAATAGTTGTGTTAGATCTTCCTTTAATCTCTGTTTACAACGCGTCAACCATACCCAAGAATCTCCATACTGGGGATCAGCATTTACCGCTCTTTCTAACCATTTACCGGCCGCCTCATAAGACGCATCATTATAAAAGCTTATACCAATTTGTAAGAGAACTAGTTTATCGTTCTTTGTCCTTTTTAAAGCGTCTTGAAATAGTGTCTTTTTTTTCGAGGACTTTCGTAATTTCATGGATTCAATCTTGGTAGCCCAGATCATACCGCTATTTGGGAATTTTTTCAATGCATTGGCCAATAAAAAATCAACTTGTTCATGATTTTCTTGTCTCATCTCTAACCTTATCTGGCTTACTACCAACAATTCGCTGTTAGGTATGCTGATGACAGCTCTTTCTAAATATGTTCTCGCTTTCAAAGGTTGTTTTAATTTAATTTCAAAATGAGCGGAAACTGCAATCCAAAGATATTCATTTGCAGGGATCTTCTTGATACTCTGTAGTAACAAATTAGTACAGTCCTCCACATTTGATATATCGTCGTATATTTGTTGCAATTGAAGGTAAAGTTTATAGTCCTGGGGAAATTTTATTAATAAGTCTTGGGTTATCAATCGAATGGCTTCTCCTTCTTTAGATTGGTACCTCAAGAAGTTAATAAATTTATAATAAAATCGTACATTATCGTTAATTTGGTCATTGTTCAACAATTCCGTAAACAATACTTTCAAATCCTCAAACCTTGAAGACTGTGACAGAATTTTCATCTTAGCAAACCATATATCAGGAATATTTGGTACTAAATCAATTGTTTCATCCAAGATTGCAAGCGCTCTTGTAGCAGTATTATCAAATTTCCATAATTCTTTTGCATACATCAAAACTAATTGATAGTTTTCGAACAACGTCTTATTTCTCTCTTTGTTTTCAAAAAGAACCAAATCAAAAGTAATATGTAGTTCGTCTAACCTATCTAACCGCTTGCACAAATCTTTTAATAGCTTCCACACAGTTAACCGTGACGGATAAAGTTCTAGTATTGTTCGATATGCTAAAACCTTTGTTATAGAGTCAGTTAATTGTTCTACTACTTCAATATCTTGTGTCACCTTCAGGTTATTAATTTGAAAACTAGCCTTCACAAAAGCTTCCAAAGTTAGTAAACTTTCAGAGTAAAATGATTTTTCTGCACTTATACAAGTTTGTAGCAGAAAGGGCAGGCTAGTATCTGAACCTTCAGCTTCCTTGTATAATTCGAGTTCCTTCATAACAATGGAGAAAGAAATCTCTCGGTCGAGGTTTGGATTTTTTTTAAGTTCCATTTCATTAGAAAGAAAACATAACTGTAGCTGACCTTTCAGATTTTGTTTCACCACAGATATTAACTGATCGGTGACATCGCCTTCATAGAGCCTTAAATATTGGAGCCATAACTCATTACTTTCAGGTACTAATTCGACAGCTTTATTAAGTATTCTTAAAGCTTCTGACTTTTCGGTCTCCAAGTCGACTGCAAGCTTCCAGAACGTTTCATTTTGTGGTATTTCCTTAATGGCTTTCCGAATAATTCTCTGTTTGGTGAACGTCTCCTTTTCTAACTCAATTGCTTTCAGCCACAGCCGTTCAGAGGTTCTATTATACTTTAGAGCTGTAACCACTAGATTTTTGCACTTCAAAAGTTCAGACTCATGTAATCTAATATTTTCTAACCAGATATCTTCACTTTTTAAACAGCTGTGACAACCTTCTTGTATAAGCCTCTTTGCCATTTGAAAATTATTTGCCTTTTCTTCTAATCTTGCTGATGCAATCCAGCCTTGCGGTTGCTTCGGATCTGACTGTCTATAGGATAAAAAGATTGCTCTCATCTTTTCAATGTCATCTCTATCGTTAGTTGATAGCCCATTATATACTTCATTTTGTAGCACTGAAGAATTTATATCGTGCAAAATGGATTCTGTCTTGATGGTTTCTGTACGATCATTAGTGAATATTACATCCAAATGCTTCCCCAAAAGCTTCTCTCTTTCTTCTGTCAATTTTTGTAAATTAATTGATTGGTTGTTTATTGTTTTCCCTTGCAATAAAGAGTCTGGAGCCACATACGTTTTCCTTGTACTCTGTTGCAATTCTCTTTCTCTCTTATTTCGTCTCGTAATATCACCTGCTTCGGGAATTTCCAGCCACTGAGAGGTAGATACCGTGGCCAATTTATCTTTCAAATCCGTGAATCTATATTGTGACTTCAATTCGGATATGCGGATTTCGTCATCATTAATTGTTGATATCCTCTTTCTCTTCCTCGTATCAATCTTATTGAAAACCGAATCAGCTTCTTTATTTTCTAGTTCAATATTCTTAGCGTTGACAGTTGAGTCCTCATCCTTTTCTACGCTGTCGAGCAATCTGTTGGGAACTCTGCTGTTTAGATGTTTTTGTCTGTGGTCACCTCTTGACGAAAATCCATACACTCCTCTTCCAATACCTGCAACGTAGCCAGGCGGAGGAGATTGATCAAGAAAACTTGGTCTTTCCATCTAGGAGTTCAGTTAACAGCTTGACAGTTCGTCAGATGAGATTGCTTTCCGTAACGGATGTAATCATAAAAAGTAGCATATATGTAATAGTAATTTTTGTCAATATTAACCTCATCGCTTACCTTACCAATATTTTTTTTCCAAAACCGAGGATAATGCTATACAACATAGATTGACCTAAGTTATACCTGGTAGTTTTAATAAAAAGGACATTTACCAACCTTTAAGTTCTTTAGACTATACTATATGCACACTGGTTTAAATGTAGTCAATCCAGTATTATAATGCTTCCTGTTATTTCAACTCACTATAACTTCTCAGTGAGACAATAAGTAAAAGCCGGACATTCCTATCAGCTGAAAAAATTAAACTCCCTGAAGAGTTTCCGTAATGTTACAGTTTTTTCTGAATAAGCAAAATCAGTAAGTGAGTCGTAGTATGTGTGGGTAGTAAACCATAATTAAACACCACACAATACTTGGTATGGAGGGTTGGCCGAGTGGTCTAAGGCGGCAGACTTAAGATCTGTTGGACGGTTGTCCGCGCGAGTTCGAACCTCGCATCCTTCATTATTTTTTTGTCATTCCATGGTGGCCTCCGGGTGAACTCTGAAAACCGCGCTTACATAATGGCAATGGTAAAAATCCACTTGATTACACATTCAATGCATTAGTGCATAAAATGCTTATGTAAACTTCAATATCCACTATCTTTTGTTAATTCATATGCGCAGGGAAATCTCGTCAAGATCTTGAATTTGTTCTTGAAAAGGGGCTTCAATGTACTTTCTCGCGTAAGTGCTTTACACGAGTTGTACAAACTATAGAATTTTCTTTGTCAACAAGAAACTTTTATCAATGATTGATGCTCTTGCTTAGCTCAATCCTTCGATTGACACTACTTCTAGACCATATAAATTGTTCCCTGTTGATTGAACATTTTTCAATTGCTTTGTGGTTTAATTTAGTATACAGATATAATATCAGTACGAACACAAATACAAATACAGTACTCCTTTACATTATCAAAGTATGACAAACGCTAATCAAAAAGTTTTCATTATCTACGCCCACCCGGAGTCGCGTTCTTTGAACGGTTCTATCTTGACTGAAACAGTCAAGTATTACGAAGGTAAGGGCCATGAAGTGAAAGTCTCTGACTTGTATGCTATGAAGTTCAAGAGTGTTGTCGACAAAGACGATTTCTTGAACTTTGACAAGGATTCAAGGCTTCAAGTTGCCGCTGCTTCTGCTGGTGCCTTCGCTTCAGGACAATTGACTAAAGATGTTGTGGAAGAACAAGAAAAAATTCTTTGGGCTGATCTGGTCATCTTAGTCTTCCCAATTTGGTGGTTCAATATGCCAGCCATTATGAAAGGTTATTTTGAAAGAGTCTACTCTTGTGGTTTTGCATATGGTACAGCCGACAGATACGGTAGCGGTCCATTCGCCGGTAAGAAAGCTATGGTGATAACCACAGCTGGTGGCTCTGAGAGTCATTATAGTGACAGAGGTATTAACGGTAGAATTGAAGATGTGCTATGGAACATTCAACACGGTATATTATTTTACCCTGGTTTCGATGTCCTGCCACCTTTTGTCAATTACAGATCTGACGGGACCTCTGATGAACAATTCAAGACACTTACTCAAAACTTAACCCAGCATTTAGCAAATTCCGAAACCGCTAAGCCAATTGGCTACAGAAAACAAAACTCGGGCGATTACGAGTTGCCTAACGGAGAATTGAGAGAAAACTTGGTTGCACCAGGCCAATCTGGGTTCACTATCCATATCAAATAGATACAAGTATATACCAACAAGTAACCAGTCTTCCCCAGTATAACTCATTTTGAAGATTCTTGCCCTAATAGAGGGTTCTGAAATGAAAAATTCGATGACTCAAAATTTTATTTGAAAAAAAATTGTCATGATGGCCAGGTTCAGTTACATGCTTATATAATATGATTTTATGTTTAGCTATAGATTCTATTGAGCGATAGCGTTATAAAGAGTTAAATTCTGTAATCTCCTCTATAATATTAATTTACTGTAGTTTCTCTCTCTTTCTTGTTGGAGAATCGATTTATAGATAAGCAAATTCTTTATTAGTGGTCTAGTGTGAAAAATACAAATTTTGAAATGTTCATCAAAAACGACCATCAGGGTGATAGAAGTAGGCTAGAAGACTGGAGAATTAAAGGGTATGACCCATTGACTCCTCCTGATTTGCTTCAACACGAGTATCCAATTTCTGAAAAAGGTGCTCAAAATATTGTGCAAGCAAGAGAAGGTGTTTGTGATATATTAAATGGTAAAGACGATCGTTTGGTTATTGTCATTGGACCATGTTCGATCCATGACCCTCAAGCTGCTTACGAGTATGCTGACAGATTGAGCAAGCTTGCTACCAAATTATCCAAAGATTTGTTGATTATTATGAGAGCTTACTTGGAGAAACCAAGAACCACTGTGGGATGGAAAGGTCTGATCAATGACCCAGACATTGATAACTCCTTCCAAATCAATAAAGGGCTAAGAATTTCTAGAGAAATGTTCACTAAATTGGTTGAAAGATTACCAATTGCCGGTGAAATGTTAGACACCATCTCACCTCAATTCTTAAGTGATTGTTTCTCCTTAGGAGCCATTGGTGCAAGAACTACCGAATCCCAATTGCATAGGGAATTGGCTTCTGGGTTATCCTTTCCTATTGGTTTCAAAAATGGAACCGATGGTGGTTTGCAAGTCGCCATTGATGCTATGAGAGCCGCTTCTCATGAACATTATTTCTTGTCTGTCACGAAGCCAGGTGTCACAGCTATTGTAGGTACTGATGGTAATGAAGATTGTTTTATTATCCTAAGGGGTGGTAAAACTGGAACGAATTTTGACCCTGAAAGTGTAAAGGAAGCTAAAAGTCAATTAAGAAATGCTAAATTAATAGATGAAAAAGACTCTACCAGAAGAATCATGATTGATTGCTCGCACGGTAACAGTAGTAAAGATTTCAGAAACCAACCTAAAGTGGCCAAGTCGATTTACGATCAATTGACGGCCGGTGAAAATGGTTTATGTGGTGTGATGATTGAATCGAACTTGGTCGAAGGAAGACAAGATGTTCCAGCTGAAGGTGGGAGAGAAGGTTTGAAATACGGCTGTTCGATCACTGACGCTTGTATTGGTTGGGATAGTACTGAAGAAGTGTTAGAGCTATTAGCTCAAGGTGTAAGAAACAGAAGAACAGCTTTAAAAAAATAAACTATTCTCTTGATATGACAATCTGGACTCTTATAATGATTGCAAGCATTATTAGCATCTTATTGATTCTTTAAATTTATATTTCATAAAGAAGTTTATATTATTTATCTTTGTAATTTATTTGTGATTTCCATATTTACAAGATTGCAAAAGATTTTAAGCTTAAATATAAGCAGCTTTCCCAATTTGTATCACAGTTTCCATTTCAAATATGTATCATCCGAGTTGCATTTTCTTCTCACTAGATTTTGACAAATAAAATTAACACCGAGCTTATCTCTAGTAGGTTCATTAACGTTGAGCAAAGTATTTATTAAACTGTCTTTAGTCATTAAATTGTTATCCAAAGAAATAAAATCTTTAATAGCTTTCTCTGTTGGCAATTGGTACCTCGCATGATTAGGATAATTACTAAAAGTAATGTTTACAGTGTTATCCTTAAGATAGTAGAATTGGGATGGGCTCCTTGAAGTTATAGAAATAAGGTCATCAGAGGTCAAATTCTCATTATGTTTCCATTCATAGGGAGTCTTATTTTTATTTATTAACTTGTGTTCTACAGCTTCTGAGAATTCACAGATCCCGGAAGTATTTTTGCTCATGTTAGCAGCAGAGTAGACATCATTTTTCAAAGCCGATCTGATATCAGTCTTAGAATTCATCTGCATTGATCTTAAAGCAACTTCCATTGATACCATTGATTTCGTAGACAATTTTTCTAATACTTCTTCAGCAAATTCTTTAGCTTCAGAAGATCCTTGATGACATACTTGTTGCAATTTAGCGATAACTTCAGTTACTGAGGATACATTTTCAATATTGAAGCATTCCTCAATAACATCCAGTGCTGTGTCTGAGTATTTGAATTTATAGCCTGGAGGAAAATATGCGGCAGTAAAATCCTTGATAGATTTATCAATCATATCATACAAAAGTGAGCTAGCATCTGTATTCAGTTCTACAATGTCAGGAACTGTTATGTCTCCCAACCTGGAAGTAAGCTCTGATATCATTTCGTGCGGAACGTAATGAGAAGCTAATCCCAATAGATATGCATCCTCCCCTCCAAGCACATCACCAGTTAAACATAAATATAGGGCCATTTGAGACTTCAAATTAGCCAAAGTTATAATCCTTGGCATCGCAAAAGTTACACCTACATCGGGAAAGAAACCTATATCCATCTCTGGCATAGCCCATCTAGTGTTTTCAGTAGCAATACGAAATGGGGCATGGATGGAGAGACCAACACCACCACCCATAGTGATACCATCCATGACGGCAATAATTGGTTTTTGATAAGTACCCAGTTGTAAATTTAAAGAGTATTCACTGATGAAAAGAGCAATGGATTTATCAAGCTCACCGCTTTGGTTCAATTGAGCTACAGATGCAACATCACCACCAGCACAGAAAGATCGTGGTGAATTGGAAGAATTAATGATTATAGTCTTAGCAAGCCCTGATTTTGAATACTCATTCAAGGTATCAAAGATTAAAGAGCACATATTCTCATTTAAGGCGTTCAATTTTTTGGGACGGTTCAATGTAATCACTCGTGAAGTACCTTGGTTTGTGAATAATACTGAAGGTTCTTCCAAATTCAAATTTGCACGGTCCATAGAATGTACCATTCTAAACTGATTCAAATTCTTTTGAAGTTGTTGTTTCACAGTAGGTGTAAATCGTTGAATACACTTCAACATTCTCTTCTCAAGTACGTCGTAGAAATACACCGTTAGTACACCGTTAGCCCCTTATATACTTTTCTCAATTTAGATATCAATTTCTCCAATAATTACAATTGTCTTCATTTTTCAACAAGGAAATAGTTAATTTAATTTGAAATCTTAGCGTGCCAAATAACTCAGAAGAGAAACAATTCATCGACTGCAGAGTCGCCGTAACGCGATTTATCTTTGTAATAAGAAGGCATCTTATGAGAATGTTGATTACTGGCTCCTTCTGTCTCATATCTATTTAGTTTTATTTAAGGTGTTGGTAAGGAGAATCAATGCTTCTTGTCACTTCTGAACATGGAAAATAGATGCTTCCTCTTGGAAGTATCTGCTACCAGAGCTTCTTTACGAACCCTTTCTAGATCCAAGGACTGTCTTGCTTTAAAATCATCTTTTAAAAGATGTGACCTACTTACCTTTCTATCTGTCTGCTCTGTAGATGTCACTGCAATACTATTATGGCTTCCATTTTTTCCAGATCGTGCTAAAGAGACAAACCCAGCATTATCTTGATAATTGTGACTAGCGTGGCTGTGTAATTCTTTACCTTCAGCGGATAAATTTTGGTTGAATGCAAGTTTCTCCAATTTCAGGTCCAACGATTTCCTCTTATAATCATCCAAATCAAATCCAATACTTTCGCTAGTTGGTGGGTCAATAAGTTTTCTAGTATTCATAGTCTCCTCCGATGAACCTTGCTTGTGTTTCATCCGGTCATTGTTCTTCAGTGACAGGTCTATTAAAGAGTCCTCCACGACAACAGCGTTTGATACTTGATCTTCGCGTCTATTTGCTGGACGTTTGGGATGAGGTGGGACTAATGGTGGGGAAGAGGAAGGATTGTCACTAAGATTACTCGAGACTTGATTAATGACGGGAGAAGGTGTCACAGGTGACATCGGTTGGTTAGGTACATTGGGTGCCATTACTGGTGCAGACGAAGATTGTGAGTTCGCATAAGACACAGTTTGTTCTGGAAGATTTCCTATGTTGTTGTTATTCTGATAGTTGTCCGGTAAAGATGCACCACTGAAAGGTTGTACTGGAATAGTATTGTTGGGTATAGAATTTCTAGCGTTTGCATATGGGTTGTTGCTAGCTAGCTGTTGAAAATTATTAGATGGCACATTTGATGTTGAGACAAATTTTGGAGGCCATGTAGTTTCCGTTTGAGTAAATTTATTTTCTTCTGGTTTAGGGATCTCTTCAAAGAACTTCTTACCGTCATTTTTAGCAGATTGAGTATAAGAATAATTCATCTGTGGAAAAGGATTTGTAGGCTTATATTGTCTTGAAAAAGTAGAAGCGCTATTCTCCAATGGTGAAAAAGAAGGCACGGTTGTTCTCTCTATATTGTCAGCATGATACGGATTCATTATTTCTCCATTTGCAATATCTTTTGTAGGAAATTGACTATTAGTAGGGAGTGAAGCAGACATGCTGTGTTCTATATTTCGCTTATCGGTATCTAAAGTCTTAATATCATTCTGATGTTCTTCTAAATAGTTGTTCACCTCTGTTACAGTTGGGTAATAATTATTGCCTTGAACATTTTCTCCTGTAGCCACATCTTTATTATATATATTCTCTTTCACTATGCGATCCGAATCTGATAGCCTTACAGCTGCTGAAGGAATCTCACCAGAGGTTTGGTTACCAAATATCTTACTATTATCAGAGTGAACGCCAATAACAGATTCTATAGCAGTAGAATTTTCATTAGTAATAACAGATTTTTCCCCATTCTTGGAGAGCTCCTCATCCAAATGATTATTTTTAGATTTTTCATTCCCATTTATAGTTCCTGGGAATGGATTGGTGCTATTCGGTACTATAGGTAATTTTGGACTAACGTCAAAGGCAGAAACAATCAAGTCATTCAACTTGAAACTTTCTGATTCATCTAATTTACCACCGTTTTCAAGCTTCTTTTTTTGAAGAACGTACATATTGAACTGAACAGTTTGCAATTTATTTTGGAAGTGCGAATAGGTCTCAAAATTATATGCTCCTTCACCGTACTTATCAGCAATAGGTACTTCTACTTTGGTGATAGAGCAAATCTGGCTAAGAACTTGATAAATATTAGGTCTTAAATTAGGATTCTCAGCTAACATAATAATTATCAAGTTGATTAATTTGGAAGAGTAACTGTTAGCCGGAAATTCATATTTGGAATGTAAAATTGCAAACTGCCCTGTTCTTTCAAAAGGTGTGGTGAAAAACAACAGTTTGTAAAGAAATATACCCAGTGCCCAAATATCAGATTTTTCATCAATCGGTAAACATTTGTAAAGGTCAATCATCTCCGGCGATCTATATTGGGGAGTTGTATGAACATAAATGTTTTGAGATAACAAAGCTATGTCTCTATGAGTAGTAACAATAGGGAAGCACGTTGATGTAGAGCCAAAATCACAAAGCTTGAAATTATTTTGAGAATCTACAAGAACATTTTCTATCTTTATATCACGATGTATCAGTGGAGTGGATAAATAATGCATTTGAGCCATTGCTATCGATACATCATACATTATCTTTAGGATTTCTTGTTCAGTTAACTTGGTGGCTAATCTTTGATTCATATAGTCTAATAACGATTTATTGGGACAAAGTTCCATTAAAACTAGCACTTCGTAACCTACAGATCCATTAGGTTGACGAGAGGCGTTAGAATCGAAATATTGGACAATATTTCTTGCGTTCCTCAGCTTCTTCATTACATTCACTTCATTCCGCAATTCGTTCAATCCGTTCTCATCTTGAGTAACCACTCTTTTCAGACATGCAAGGTCACCTACTTTTAAAATATTGGCTCCAAAATACTCAGAGTTTGGAGTCTGTGAGCTTTGTACAATTCCGAGAAACTTGGCAGTATAAATTTGGGCAAATCCACCTTCAGCCAAATAATTGACAATTTCCACTTTATGCACACCGACAATCACAACAGTGCCAGGCATATACTTTTCCACTTCTGTTCTTGCTGTGTTTGCTATTATACCTGCATTAGACATATTGAATAAGTTGATGCTCCTATCTTAAGGTAAGTACAATATTTTGTTGCCTTTTACAGTTATTTCCACTACTTAAGACTCACTAATTATGTGATCCGACGCTTAGTCGATACCAATGGTCGTAAAGCTCCAATT
Source organism: Sungouiozyma ichnusensis (assembly GCA_030580495.1). Classification (NCBI taxonomy): domain Eukaryota; kingdom Fungi; phylum Ascomycota; class Saccharomycetes; order Saccharomycetales; family Saccharomycetaceae; genus Sungouiozyma; species Sungouiozyma ichnusensis. Next base: position 58,702 of record JAKTTC010000011.1, read on the forward strand.
CAAATAGTGAGTGGCACAGGATTTTTCTTGTCCTTAAAGAGAATTATTTTAAAATACTTGACTTTGATCTATAATTTCGATTTTTTTTAAAACGATTTTTTTGGGTTTTAAAATAGGCTAATATTTGCAAAATCCGTGTAATACTAAAACAAGTAATAAGGCCAAATGTACTTAAAAAAAGACAACTTTCTTGGAAAGCCATCAGATAGAATCGTTCTACTGAAGGAGTATTTTGACCCATTTGATCTTACCGTTTCAAAGTAGAACATATATTTTTTTGGAAAAAAAATCAAGTAGCAAAAAGTCGAAGATCTAATCATTTGACGCAAGCCAGGAATGGCTTGATATTAACACTACTTTGAAGCAAAAACATGCTTTATATCTGTGTAAAATGGAAAAATTGACTTTGGAAATAACATATAAAAGTGTTTACAAATATTTCTTTACCATCTCTCAAACTACTCCTTCAAATAACTCTTTGATTATATTATAACCACAAACACAATAATATTTATAAACATACAAAGAGTGTCTTATGTATCTACCACTGTTTTATGTTGCTCGGAACTATAACAAAAATTGGATATAAGTAACTAGGCTAAAACTAACCCAAAGAGCACAAAACCATTCATATATATATATAACAATATCTATAAACTGAATGCGCTCTAGAATGAAGCATACACACTGTGTGTGGCAGGTTTGAAAGTGGTACTCACTTGTGTGCAATTTAGCCGCTTAACACATTTACGCATTTTCAGGAAACAGAGAATTTTGTTACCCGCACATTTGACATGTTACCCGCAAATAGTCATGCTATCCGAAGATTGTTTTTACTTTTTCTGAAAAATTTTTGGAAAATTCAATTCGAAGAGCATCTCTTAAGTAAAACCAACGTTTTGATATATAACTAATTGTGACCAAATAGACAAGATAGTTGATCTTTTTTTTGATTTCCTTGTTATTAACTACTACTGGTTGTGTCAATTAATCTGCAGCAATTATGACTGAAGATCAAGCTACTAAAGCCGCCACTGAAGGTGTTGCTAACTTACATTTGGATGAAGTTACCGGTGAAATGGTTTCTAAATCTGAATTGAAAAAACGTATAAAGAGTAGACAAGTGGAGGCTAAGAAGGCTGCTAAGAAGGCTGCCGCTCCTCCTAAACCTGCCACCGCCAAGAAAACGGATGCATTGGCCGATCTAGATCCATCTCAGTATTTCGAAGCTAGATCACGTCAAATCTTAGAGTTAAGAAAAAGCAAGACGCCAAACCCATACCCTCACAAATTTCAAGTTTCTATCTCTAACCCAGAGTTTTTGAAGAAGTATGCTTATTTGCAAAGAGGTGAAACCTTGCCAGAGGTTAAAGTTTCTATTGCAGGTAGAATACATGCAAAGAGAGAATCTGGTTCTAAATTGAAGTTTTATGTTCTTCATGGTGATGGTGTTGAAGTTCAAGTGATGTCTCAAATTCAAGACTACCATATCTCTGAAGACTACGAGAAGGATCACAGTTTCATTAAGAGAGGTGATATCGTCGGTGTGGAAGGTTACGTTGGAAGAACTCAACCAAAGAAAGGTGGTGAGGGTGAGATTTCTGTCTTTGTCAGCCGTATTGAATTGTTGACACCATGCTTACACATGTTACCTGCTGACCATTTTGGTTTCAAAGACCAAGAAACTAGGTACAGAAAACGTTATTTGGATTTAATTATGAATAAAGATTCGAGAGGTCGTTTTATTACTCGCTCTAAAATTATTCGTTACATTAGACAATTCTTGGACAACAGAGATTTCATTGAAGTTGAAACTCCAATGATGAATGTCATTGCTGGTGGTGCCACTGCTAAGCCTTTTGTCACGCATCATAACGACTTGAATATGGATATGTACATGAGAATTGCTCCTGAATTATTTTTAAAAGAATTAGTTGTTGGTGGTATGGATCGTGTTTATGAAATAGGTAGACAATTCAGAAATGAAGGTATCGATATGACTCACAACCCAGAATTCACTACTTGTGAATTCTATCAAGCTTATGCTGACGTTTACGATTTGATGGATATGACTGAATTGTTATTTTCTGAGATGGTTAAAGAGCTTACTGGCTCCTATGTGATTAAATATCACCCAGACCCAAACGACCCAAAGAAAGAATTAGAATTAAACTTCGCTAGACCATGGAAGAGAATCAACATGATTGAAGAATTAGAAAAGGTATTTGATGTTAAGTTCCCATCTGGAGACGAATTACATACTGCTGAAACTGGTGAATTCTTGAAGAAAATTTTGATCAAACACAAGCTAGACTGTCCTCCACCTTTGACCAACGCTCGTATGTTAGACAAATTAGTTGGTGAATTAGAAGATATGTGTATCAATCCTACATTCATTTTTGGTCATCCACAAATGATGTCTCCATTGGCTAAATACTCTAGAGACCAACCAGGTTTATGTGAACGTTTTGAAGTTTTTGTTGCCACTAAAGAAATCTGTAACGCTTATACTGAATTAAATGATCCATTTGATCAAAGGGCTCGTTTCGAAGAGCAAGCAAGACAGAAGGATCAAGGTGATGATGAAGCTCAATTAGTGGACGAAACTTTCTGTAACGCCTTGGAATATGGTCTTCCACCTACTGGTGGTTGGGGTTGCGGTATTGATAGATTGGCCATGTTCTTGACAGACTCTAATACTATCAGAGAAGTCTTACTTTTCCCAACTTTGAAACCAGACGTCTTGAGAGATGAAGTGGAAAAGAAAGAGGAGATTACAAAAGCTTGAATTTTAAACTCTTATCAAATATAAGTTATAAATTAATATATATTTTAAAGGACTCATTCCTTTTACTACAGTTTAGGTTATCAAAGGACTAATAATTATTGTTTTGTTTGATTAAGAACATTTTCACGATTTTTTTTTCTTTCATGAATATATGTGAATAATTTATAAGATAATTATAAATGACAGCATTATAGAATCAATGTTAAAAAGAAAGAATGTTAATTATTAATTAAATATATGGTATTAATTAGGTACAACGATATTATACGCTGTTCTTTTGAAGTTAAAGCCAACAAATGAATCAAATGTGTGGCAACACTCACGATATAATGTACAATTAAAATATTAATTTATTATGAGGAATGAATAATTAGGAATATTGGAAATCTCAATTTTAATATCCTTGTTGACTCTTTCTGTTAATAACAGTTTCAGTTTGCATTGTGGTACTAGTACTATAAGCTTCAAATGGGTTTCTCAAATTATTGTTTTCTAAATCTTTTTCTGGATTTTGTGCCTTTGCAGCGTTCTTATAATACAGTCTCTTGGCATATTTATAAAATTCACATGTTGCCCAAAATGCCAGAGTAAAACCAATGGCAACACCCCATTCCCAACTTATGGCCCCATGAAGAAAAACGCTATGATTGATAACAGGGATGTAAACTACTGGGAAAGTAGAAGCAAATCCACCGACAATTGACCAAAACAAAAATTTGTTAGACCAAATGTCTTTGAAGAATTGTTTCACTGGAGCGTCGGTATCGGGATGCATTCTGAAAAAAGATCTCCTTAAGTCAACTACTTCCCAAGCTAGGATTAGTGCACACCATGTCATAGTAGCAAATGCTGCAGATCTGGATCTGAAAACGTCATGACAAGAAGAGTTATACTTTTTGTTGCAACTGTGACCTAGCTTACCGTTGTCTCTCCCATACAGAACAGAAGTAAATGAACCCATACAGCACCCTGCCATAATCGTACCATAAACCATCATATCAACTATAATTTCCCAAGTGAAAATACCAGCTTGCGAGTCGTTAGGAGGTCTTTCCATTAAATCTGGAGCGGCCTTCTCCAAACCCAAACCCATTGCGGGGAAACATGACGTTACCACAATGATCCATAGAACTTCTACAGGAGATAATGGGAAGACAGATTTATTGTCGCCGTCTCTGAACGCTAGCCCAACGATTAAGTAAAGTGCTTGAGCTACATTTTCAGCTAGTAATTGTAAGACAAATTTTTGAATATTATCACTCATTCTTCTTCCTTCCTCTACAGCATTTAAAATTGATGCAAAATTGTCATCACTAAGAACAATATCTGAAGCGTCCTTAGCAACGTCGGATCCATTGATCCCCATGGCTATCCCAACATTGGCCATTTTCAAAGATGGAGAATCGTTAACACCATCACCTGTCATAGCACAAAATTTATCTCTACGATGTAGAGCTTCGATCATTCTTACTTTAGTCTGCGGAGAGCAACGAGCAATTACTAAAGGTAATACTGGCAATTCATCTACTTCTGATTCTGAAAGTTCATCAAATTGAGACCCTGTCATCACCATACTGTCTACGACTTCCTTTGAGTAATGGTACAGGTTTGTTGGTAAGATCCCTACTTCCTGTGCAATGGCTTTCGCAGTCCCTGGGAAATCCCCAGTTAGCATGTGAACGTTAATTCCTGCTTGATGAAATGACTTGACTGCCCCTGCAGTCTCTGGTCTTGGTGGATCGTAAATACCAATCAATCCCAAGAAAGTCAATTTATCTTCAACAAATTGACGATCTTTTAAAACCATTTGTCTCTTGCCATCCGTTGCTAAGCTTTCCTTTGGAAACGTTCTGGTAGCAAACGCTAACACTCTCAAACCTTCTACAGATAAAGAGTCGACATTTTTTCTTATTAGCCTCTTATCATTTTCAGTCAAAGTCAACACTTCGCTAGTATCATTCCCAAACCAATATTCACAACAATTTAACACGCTTTCAAAAGCACCTTTAGTGAAAATGCTGACGGAATCGTTGTCATTATGATTTTCATAGACTGCCGACATTCTTTTTATCGTAGAGTCAAAGGGGAATTCAGCCAGATGCGTGTATGCGGCTGAGGAAGATTCATTTTTTTCCTGCTGGGTGGAGCCCAGATCGGAGCTTGAATCCTCTTCCTCATTGTCTTCTAAAGACCCAGTGATTTTTTCGTTAGTCAATTTATTTCTTGGTAAATTCATCTTGGCGGCAAATACTTGGATAGCAATCTCTGTTGGATCCCCATGGGCCTTCCATTCTAAACTGTGCTGATCCTGATAAACGTTAGCAATATTAGCAAGAGTAGCTGAGTGCAACCATTTGGTGAAAAGTTCCTTATCAAGAGAAGAAGGTAAGCTATCTTCCCAAAATAGCGATTTAAAATCTCTTTGGATTCCAACGTCTTCTTCATCGTTATGCTGGTATTCGTAGGGTGATAGTTTAGGGATAAAGTCAATCCCACCGATGGTAGGGTTGAATGGTTCGTTTGATGCAGAAACCTTTAATGTTCCAAAATTAGGGATCCAAACTTGTCTGGCAATCATTTTCCCCTGCGTTAAAGTACCTGTCTTATCTGAACAGATATCATTAACTGCTCCTAAAGCTTCTAACGAATCTAATTTTCTTATAATCACATGTCTTGTAGCCATCACCATGGCCCCGACAGACATTGTAATCGTTAGAACCACAACCAGAGAAGAGGGAATCATAGACAATGCTACACAGATAGCGTAGATGGCAATACCTCTGTCGACATCAAATTTTTGAGTGGCCATGACCACGATGGCAAAAACTACTGCGATACCAAACAGTAAGACTGCCAGTTTGGATAACTTTCTGTGTAAAGGCGTCCCAATGGTGGTCCCCAAGAAAGCACCCGAAGTTTGCTTAACGGTCAACCAAGTATTCATAAACCATGATTTAGTTGGGTCCCTCGAGATTAGCCCATCTTTTTTTTGTAAAGACTTGGCAATTTTCCCAATCTCAGTGGTCAACCCGGTTTTAATCACCACCCCTGTGGCTCTACCTTTCACCACGGTGGAACTTGAAAATGCTAAATTCAACCTATCACCTACCGAGATATCCTTATCGTCCTTATTATAAATAGATCCAGGATCTTTACTGACAGGCAAGGACTCCCCCGTTAGCAAAGATTCATCTGTTTCAAAATTTTGGCTAGTGATCAACCTTAAATCCGCAGGGATCGTGTCACCGACTTTCACAGAGACTAAATCTCCGGGGACTACTTCTTTCGTCGGAACATCGCCGCTCTTACCATCTCTTATAACATGAGCGGACGGACTACTAAGCTGTTTCAACGAATTCATTGTCTTAGAAGCCTTATACTCTTGAATAAGCCCAATGACAACATTCACCCCCACCACAAAGGTGATCACTCCACCAGTGATCCAATCGTGGATCGCGTAAGAGATAATCATAGAGATGATCAAAACTAAAATCATGGCATTACAAACCTGGTGGAGCACCATCGCTTTATAATCGATCTTCGAGTCATCACCAAGAGAGTTTTCTCCAAAATCATGGAGCCGCTGCGTATAAACAGGATGCGAAAGACCTTTAGTCGAGTCTGTTTGAAAATAGTCAAGAACTTCCTGCACAGTTAACGTATGGAACTCATCGTATTGAGAATCAATATTATGCATGTCCAAGAACAAATGTGTGTGTATGTTCTACTCTTCAAGTTCTTAAATTAAACACGCTAAAAAGGGTGCCATTAAAAAGCGATCTAAGAAAAGCTTACCATCCATCACTATATATACAAATATATATTTGTATATCGCTACGTTGAAGCCATTAATATAGATTTCCCATTGCAGTAATGGGTGTTAAAGGGCACTTCTTTTTTTTGTGGCTCGGGTCTGGGTGGAACACTATCCACGCTCTACTGCGGTTTCTGTGCTGGGAAATCCGAAAACTTCCGGAGATAACCGCGGACAACCGATAGAGTGCTACAAATGACGTTTTCAATTTGTTGCGGCTCTGAAACCTCGGCAGCCACACACAGGTGCGTGATGCTTCGCAGCCGCGTTTTAGATAACGGCCATACGGGACGTGACACCACGTGGGGTGCAGAGATCGCAGGGTCCACGTTCCTTTAAGGGAAGCATGTCAGTGGCGGAGAAGTGATAAGGGCTCCGCCACGCGCAGGAGACACCCGCACTGGGACGTGTTGCTGGGCGGCTCGGTGATAAAAATAACTTCCGCGGCAGATAAGCTAAAGCCCTGGACACTTATGATACTTAGTACATTTAGCACACTAAAGATTTACAGCACATCCACGCAAGATCTTTATCGTAGGCGCCGAGGCACCCAGACCTAGCACACCCGAGGCGCATATTGCACACCTCCCGACCAGAGATGTGTGTGTGTGTGTGTGTTCTGTCCCGTTGACTCACGAATGTGCGCACGTGCGCACATTCGTAAGATAGTGGCCTATTTGAGTGTTAAGCGCTAAGTCGTCAAACACCAATCTCCCGCGACTTGTGAGGCTCATATATAGCAAAAGCCTCGCCCTTAGCTGCGGTAACAGCGCACCCCTCAACAACCATGTTAGTTGAAGGATTAAAGGCACAGCGCTGGAAGAAGATACACTGTTTTGGCAACTTTACACTTTGAAGACACGAGAGGGGGTAGCAAGTGGCGCCCAGCCCTGTACACCGCTGCCTACTGGTAGTCACGTGCGTGATCACACACGTGACTTCAGAACTCAGAATGCGGCCGTTGATGACGGCAACATCACGTGCACAAGCTCGGCAGCTGGCGGAGATTAACGTCCGGCATGACTTTCCTTGCCGTTACCGGATCGAATTGCTTTTCAAAGTGTGTGCGTGTGACTCAATTTCTGAAAAATTTTCGATTTTTCCACACTTGTTTAATCGCTACGTTAGACTCATCTCTGTTGTACTAAATCTTTTAATTCAACGTAGTTTATAAGGAACATTTGGAACATTAATACAGACACACTTTATTCTCTCCGGACAGATCCATTGAATTGGTTTTCACCGAGCTTGCTTCTTCAGTGACTTTGGCTTATAAAAATCGTTAGCAATTGAGTGCATCTTGGACGTTTATAATCAAAAGGATCATACAGGTTTCTATATATTATGCTTAGAGGTACGACTTTTAGAACCTCTTTGACGAAGTGTTCGTTTACTCAGTCGGTTTTTCCCTCTGTGAGATACTATTCAAGGGCTACAAGGCGGCTTGATGCTACTTATCCTGCTGTTAAGAGGCCACAACCGGCTCCAAGTTTTAATGTAGAGACAAATAGTGCATTTGATGATGATGGTGCCACTACGGCCGAGAAGATCAATGAGAAAATACGCCATTCTAAATTGAAGTTAGATAACTCGTTAGTAGGTTTAACTGGAGGACAAATTTTTGAAGAAATGATGGTGAGGAATAATGTAGATACCGTCTTTGGTTATCCAGGTGGTGCTATCTTACCTGTCTACGATGCGATTTATAACAGTAAGAATTTTAACTTCGTGCTACCAAAACATGAGCAAGGTGCAGGTCATATGGCTGAAGGGTATGCTCGTGCTTCTGGGAAGCCAGGTGTTGTCCTAGTGACTTCAGGTCCTGGTGCTACTAATGTCATCACTCCACTAGCAGATGCACTTATGGATGGGATTCCAATGGTCGTCTTCACGGGGCAAGTCCCTACGAGTGCAATTGGTACTGATGCGTTCCAAGAAGCTGACGTGGTCGGGATCTCCCGGTCTTGTACGAAATGGAACGTTATGGTGAAAAATGTAGCTGAGTTGCCCTCAAGAATTAACGAGGCCTTTGAAATCGCCACGACGGGGAGACCAGGCCCAGTTTTGGTCGATTTACCAAAGGATGTCACTGCTGCCATCTTAAGAAATGCCATCCCTATGAAGTCTGCGTTACCTTCATCTTCTCTAAACTCTATAGCTAAGATTCAGGACGAATTTGTCCTTGAAAACATTAAAAGAGCAGCAGATCTGATTAATCTTGCGAAGAAACCAGTACTATACATCGGAGGCGGGATCTTTAACAATGAGGAAGGTCCGAAAATATTGAAAGCATTAAGTGAAAGAGCACAGATACCTGTCACAACCACTTTACAAGGGTTAGGTGCGTTTGATCAAGAAGATTACAAATCCCTAGACATGTTGGGGATGCATGGTTGTGCAACGGCGAACTTAGCTGTTCAAAATGCAGATCTTATAATTGCTGTAGGTGCGAGATTCGATGATCGTGTCACTGGGAATATTTCTAAGTTTGCCCCAGAAGCGCGTAAGGCTGCATCAGAGAACAGAGGTGGTATCATTCATTTTGAGATTAGTCCCAAAAATATTAATAAAGTTGTCGAGGCACAATTGGCTGTAGAAGGTGACGCTACGACTAATTTACAAGCATTACTACCTTTGGTGTTCCCGGTAAAAGAAAGATCCGAATGGTTCGATAGGATAAAGGCATGGAAAGACACATATCCTTACAGTTATTCGAAAGAATCACCTGGTTCCATGATCAAGCCACAAACTGTTATTTCCAAACTATCAAAACTAGCTAATAACACAGGTAAAGACGTTATTGTTACCACTGGTGTGGGCCAACATCAAATGTGGGCTGCTCAACACTGGACTTGGAAAAACCCAAGAACTTTTATCACATCTGGCGGGTTAGGTACGATGGGTTATGGGCTACCAGCAGCAATTGGTGCTCAAGTGGCTAAACCAAACGCCATTGTCATTGATATAGATGGGGACGCTTCTTTCAACATGACTTTAACGGAATTAAGTTCCGCTGTTCAAGCTAACACTCCAGTTAAAATTTTATTATTGAATAATGAAGAGCAAGGTATGGTCACACAATGGCAATCCTTGTTTTATGAGCATCGTTATTCGCATACACATCAATTGAACCCAAATTTCACTCTTTTAGCGGAGGCAATGGGAATGAAAGGTATTAAAGTGTCGGAAGTGTCAAAATTAGATGATGCATTAAACGAGTTTATCAATTATAAAGATGGACCTATCTTATTAGAAGTAAAAACGGCGAAGAAGATCCCAGTATTACCAATGGTTCCTACTGGGAAAGGATTGGATGAATTCATGAGCTACGACCCTGAATGGGAGAAAGAACAAAACGAATTACGCCATAAGCGTACTAATGGTGAACATTAAACCGATATTCTTCATGAAAGCTAGTATCTAGATGCTTTGAATAACGTTAAACTCAAACATTGAATACATACTAGTATATATAAATATATATTACTAGGTAATTTGTTAGTTAATAGATGATAAATGGCATCCTCTTATTCATTGGAAGTATTTGAAATAAAGAAAAGCTAAACCGATACTGATGATAGTGAAATGGAATAATCTTCTTATAAGATAATTATCATTTCCCTCTCTGTCGAACCATGGCTTATCTTCTAGAGCAAGGCGGATAAAGTCTGTTTTCTTTTTAGAGTAAGGAATGTATCTTGTCCCAATTAAAAAATCACTCCAAAATGGTTGTTTGAAAAAGGTTCTCTCATGAGTAAACGTATTAAACCCCCATTCTCCACCATAATTACCATAGCCTGATTTACCAATTCCACCAAATGGCGAAGCTTTTATCCCCATTTGAATAATTGTCTCATTGACGGTGCAAGCACCTGATCGAACTCTAGACTTAATGTGATCTACATCTCTTTGAGAGCTTGTGAAAATGTATTGCACTAGAGGAGTGTCATGATATTTAACGACACTATCAATGGCAGAGTCTAAATCAGAATATTTGATAATTGGTAAGATTGGGGCAAAATTTTCTGTTTTCATAGTAGAGTCATCCCAATCAACATTTAAGACCAAAGCTGGACTTAAGAAAGTAGTCCCCTCTCTCACTTTCTCACGTGAGGCAGTTGGAGATATGATAGTCCCTTTCGTATCTAGCAAAGTCCTTGTTGCTCTTTCAAAAGCTTGTGTATTCACTAGATGAGTAAATTGGAATGATTCATCAAATGTGGGGAAAGTGGATTCTAGTAAATTTCTAGCTCTTTCAACTACTTTATCATATATCGAATCATGGACTAGTAAATAATCTGGTCTCAAACAGATCTGACCAGCGTTACCAAACGCCCCAAAGAAAATTCTCTTCAATGCTACATCCAAATTATTCAATTTGAAATTCTTGGTCATGAATACGGGCGATTTCCCTCCTAATTCAAGAACGGTGGGGATTAAATTCTTACCTGCATTAGTAGCAACGATGGCTCCAACTCTCGTTGAGCCAGTGTAAAAAATTAAATCAAACTTGGGGCTTTGAATCAATTTCGTAGTCTCTTCGATAGAACCTTGAACTACTTGTAATAAACCTTCAGGCAAGCGAGCATCCTTTACAATCTGGGCAATTATCTTAGCACTTGCAGGGGTCAGCTCACTAGGTTTTAGAACCACAGAGTTACCACCAGCAATAGCATTCGCCACTGGAACTAATGCAAGTAGGAGAGGAAAATTAAAAGGAGATATAATCAGCACAGTACCTCTTGCAATCTTTTCGATCCGGATTTTCCCAGTCATATAAGGTGGTGATAAATCAGTAACTTTCTTTGGCTTCATCCATTTCGAAAGATTCTTCGTCATATAGAGCAGTTCATTCACCAAGGGAATAAACTCCACCGATGTCGATTCCTGGGGAGCCCTATTAAAATCCGAGCTCATAGCATCGATAATATCTTGTTCATGGTCCTTTATTGAATAGTACAGTTTCTTCAATAACTTGGATCTGTATTCACAATCTTTCTTATTAGCGTCAGTCAACCGAGATACTTGTCTCTGTCTTTCACGATAGTATTCGTTAGCTCTGTCAATGATAAGGTCAATTTCCTCCACAGGGGTAAACTGCAAACTCTCCACCATACTTTGATATTCTTAACTATATTGTATTGTACTAATTCCTTTACTATATATTCAAGTGGTTATTAGTTTTTTCCCTTACGATAATGGTTAATTAACAATAAGTGATCAGAGAATATTGATCAAATTAATTCTTTTAGTAGTCATAAGATATAAATTTCAAATTAAATAGTAGATATTGTTTCTTATTCATCTCCAAAGTTATTAGTCGATAAACCGTTCCACCTATATACATAACAATATACGCGCGATACAGCGTCCTTATACACATATATCAAGCGAGTCTGGATTTCAACTTGAGGAGAATAACGTCTCTGCACAGTTCATTTGCTCTTTCAACTTCTCGTCATCTTGTCCCAAAGCCTTCTTATTCACAGAAATGGGCAAGAGTCTCACACCAACATTTTCATCCAGCAATTGTAATTCAGTTTGTAAATTCAGTTTCGTGTCATTTAGATCCTGGTAGAAACTCTTCACGTGGTTTTCAAACTGTGGTCTCAACTCGTTGTTGCCTCTTTTCAACTCGCTGAATGTAAAGACAACTTGCGATGCTGCTTGTAACATCGAACATAGTTGTAAATCGATTTGCTCAAGAGAAGCCAGCCTCTCTCTAACAAACTCAGGTTGCATTCCAGCTGTTGCGTGTCACGGACAAAGTGTGGCGAGTCTAAGCCTGTGTTATATAGTTTATAGTGTCTTGGTATAATAACGCTGAAATAATAATTACTATTACTATTAGTAACCTATAGTATACCAGTGCCGAGTTACCATTTCTTGAAGCGCTCAACGCTTTTTCAACATATCGGTGATTGTCCGCTGCTTCTTGCGGGTGGATGCCCCCTGTACAGAAGCTTTCTTATCATCTTCCTCGTCGAAATCTCTCTTCGACGTGTCTTTAGGCGTGATATTCTGATCATCACTCAGTGGATCGACCAAATATTCGCTTTTATTCGAGACTTTCCCCACGTCTCTGGAGACACGGTACACTTGGTACACGTTTTCATCGTAACAGGGCTCTAATAATGCATTCAATTCCTCTTGATCCCACGTGTTTTTCGTTGGAGACAACCACTGATTCCATGTTTCCGAGCCAGGCGCCACGGCCACAGGCATTCGCGCATGCAACCATTTCAAATTCTGTGGTGCTTTACCGGTTATAATAGTGAAACTATACAACGTCCCACTCTTTGTGTCTGACTTCTCGAACAGTCCCGCAAGAAACATTAGCTTCTTATCTTTTCTCGACACATAGTACGGAGTTTTCTTCTTCCCGGCAGTCAGCCACTCATAGTAGCCGCTCACAGGGATAAAACACCTGGTCTTGCGTAGACAATGGCTCCACATCTTGCTCTCCATTAAGTTCTCCAATTTCGCATTAAACGTACTGTAACTTTTGAAGCTCTTGGGATCAGAGACCCAATGAGGTACCAGCCCCCAACTCATATACTGGACAACGTTACCACCGTCATCGCCGTGGAAATAAACAGCAGACTGGTTAGTCGGTGCAACGTTATAAGATTTGCTATAATGGTCATGGGATTCATTTGCAGAGTCATCGATGACTCTAGTCCTAATATCATGTTCTTGGAAGGCTGCTTCCAATTCGCCGCTATCATAAGCCAATGCAAACCTCCCACACATTTTCACAGCTACTGAAAAAGGTCTTATTCCACACCAATATTTTGTAAGCAGAGAGCGAGCCTTGTAAAGCTCACTGTTCTTGGTTCAGTTTAGACGTTGTAGCACATAGACGCGACCCTATATATAATTTTTCAGTAACTGTTTCCCATGTGAAAAGACAATATTTGGCAATAAAACCAGTGCTAGCACCAAGCAAACTTAGACGCTGATCTAACCAAGTGTAGAGGATCATAATACCACCATCATATAGTGTGGACGATACCGTTGGGCCATGCTTAATCTTTTGAGAAGAACTTCGATCAGACGAATTTCAACATTGAAAAATCCACATGCGGTTTCCAATAGGAAACTTTTTTGGCTTTTTGGGTCAACTTCTGCGGTGATGTTGCTAGCTGGTTCTTATTACTATGTGAGATCCCCGTATTACTCTAAATACCCTGAGAAAGTCGCTGCGATCTTGAAAGATGCGATTTGGTTTGAGAGTAATAAAGGCAACTATAACTATCAGAGATCTTTGAATGAATATCTGAAGGCTTTAAAGGTTTTAGAAGATAACGGGTCCAAAAGACCGTCGATTGGCGAGAAACGGTCGTTAAATGATGAGTATACAAGGATTGAACTGAAAATAGCTGAAATCTATGAAAAAATTGGACTATTTGAAGAGGCAAGAAACATTTATTTGGAAATTTTGAATAGATTCTTTCTAGCTTTGAATACCCCGGGGAGAATACCTGATGATCAACGGCCGGAGCTGATTAGAAAAGATCTCAGGATATTGATCAAATCATTGGAGATGAATCAGAATTTGGAATTAGGTAAAAAGATTTTGTTATCTCATCTATTATTGGCACAAGAGGAAGTCTTAATTAGGTCTCCGGAATTGAAAGAGTTTTTCGATTTAAGTAGACAAAAACTGGAATCTATTAAATCTACCAGTTATAAACCAATAGAACACTCTGATTTCAAGACGTTTGTTAATGATGAAAAAATTAAAGTTAATAAAGATGGTTTACTGATATTAGACTTAGAGAGAAATAGTAGCGCATGGGAACCCTTTAAAGAAGAGTTGTTCATTGCTAGAGACTTGTACACTGCGTACTGCCTGTCTTCTAAGGATGTCACATCTGCATTAAGTTGTAAGATGACTACAGTAGAATGGATGACCATGGCTGATATGCCTCCAGGCCAAATTTTATTAGCTCAAGCCAACCTAGGGTCATTGCTTTACTTACAAGCAGAAAAATACGAATCTGATATTTACCAAATTAATGAGAAAATCAAAGCCGATGCTAATATTGCTAAGGAAGAGAATGTAGTGAAGGCCTTAAGGTATTTGAATAAAAACAGAGATTCATGCCTGAAAATGGCAGAACAGTGTTATGACTGCATAATCACATTTGCTAAGAAGAACAACAAGTTGAGATACCACTTAAAAGATCAATTGGATAATTCAATCACTCAAGCAATTGCTTTATCTACATATGGGAAAGGTATATTAAATTTACACAAAGGCTCTTACAACCAGGCAGAGAGATTGCTGAACGAATCAATCACAGTGGCTAAGGAAGCAGATTTTACTGAACTATTAGTAGAAGCTGAAAGTGAATTGAAAAAAGCTAAAGCTTTGAAAATTCAAGAGCCAAAGACAGTTTGAAAATTTTAAGTCTCAAATTTGAACTAAATGGCACCATTATATTAAATGTGGTGTCAAACAGGAGGAAACGTATTCAAAATTCTATACGTCAAATAATGCATACTAAAAATTAAAAAGATTTACACATTTGGTATATATCAGTTTATATGTATCGACCGACTTTAAAGAAAGTATACAACTGAATAAAACAATATCATTAAGTTAAAAAATAAGTCTTTAAGCTTAAATTTCTTGTTCTACTTAGTTGCTGGTCATAACTTGCCAGACTCTGATGACATTGTCAGTGTAACCGGCAAATAAGTTTTGACCGTCAGCAGACCAAGCCAAAGAAATGGCATGTGGTTCAGCACCCTTGGTGTAACCAACAAATTCTGGTCTCAAGTCGTCAACCAAATATTGTGGGTCCAAACAGAAAACCTTAATACCAGTAGAAGTGGCAGCACTTAACCAGTATCTGTTTGGAGAGAAAGCCAAAGCAAAAACTTCGTCTTGAGCGTTCAAAGTGTACATTGGGGTCTTGGAGTTCAAGTTCCACAACATAATGTTACCGTCTTTACCAGCAGAGGCAATCAAAGTACCATCTGGAGAGGAGGTAATGGTGTTGATGTTACCGTTGTGACCAATGAAGTCAGCTTCGATTTGGAATTCGTTCAAGTTCCAAGCCTAATTACATGGTAAAAAAATTTTTTTTTAATAAAATTGTTAGTAAAAGAGAACATAGTTCATATCTGTTGAAGATGATATGATATAAACTTTTCTTATAAGTATTTCATCAGAGATCTTGGTGATAATTATTATGTCTCATTCGAGCAATTAAGCCCGTCCGAAGTAGCAAATATAGAAATCATCACTTGAATTTAAACCTTATAACAATAAAAGAAATCATAATCATAGTCAACATATCTTGTTAGTAAAAAAAAACATACCTTAACCAATTTGTCGTTACCAGCGGAAATAAGGATAACAGGATCCTCTTCGCTGTCTTCTTTGTCCGTTGGAGCAACTCTAACTTGGGAAACCCAGTCGTTGTGGCCTAACAAGGTGGCTAAACAGTCACCGTTGATACTCCAGACCTTGATGGTCTTATCACGAGAACCAGAGATGATCATAGAAGCCTTTCTGTCCATTGCAACGGACATAACATCACCCTTGTGACCAACGAATCTTTGGTAAGTTTTACCAGTGGCAACTTCCCATAATCTCAAAGTTTTATCCCAAGAGGCAGATAAAGCGTAAGCACCATCTGGAGTTAAAGTAACATCTTGGACGATGTGACTGTGACCTTTGAAAGATTTGATTGGGACACCAAATTTTTGGTCGTCACCAGTTAATTTCCAAGAAATCAAAGTCTTATCACGAGAAGCGGAAACCAATAAGTTTGGTTGTCCGACGGAAGTGGCCAAAGATGTGACCCATCCGTTGTGACCTTCTAAAGTACCTCTTAAAACTAAAACTTCGTTGCTGGACATCTCGAATCGTATTATATTTGTTTATCTTAGCAATTGAAATAGACTAAGCAACTACAACGCAATTAACAAAGGTGTTCGAACTTATTTTCTTTAATTCGTTGAAATTTCAATGGATTCATCGCGATAGCATCAGTTTCCAGTTTGCGTCGGTAGTTCGAAAATTTCACCAAACATGCTGACATCTTCGCGCAAATGGGTGTAATCCTCAGCGAAAAAACTGGAACAGGAAATTTCAAGTCTCTTTCGGCTTAAAATGGAAAATCTGAATCGGCTTCACATTATTTTTTCTATTTTATTGAGCGTTTTTACGGACTATTAAATGGTAGAGACAAACATCCGTGCATCTTGATAATGAAGAAGGTTCATGGTATTGATTACTTCAATACTCCAATCCAAGTTACTAGTAATCTGCCAATCTTGCTATTGGATAGTAAATTAGTCTACGTCATGGACTCCTTGATTTGCTCCCAAACGTATTTTGTTTTGTAATAATCGCTCAATTCTGTCTTTAGGGATAAAATGTTAATCTTTTTCCCTTGGCCCTCGATAAACACTTGATCTGAGTCCATATCAACAAAGACACCTAATGATCTAAATAATTTTAATTTTAAGATATTGGTCCTTGCCACTGGATCATTTAAAATTGAAAGTTCTTCCTTTGATATTTCTTCTTGGGAGGGTCTATTAGATATTGAGTTTATGGAATCTTGACTGTCTTTATCATATAAGCTTTTAACAACAGCTTCACTTTCTACTGGAGGGTAATCTACAAAGACTTGTACTTTCTCATCAACATTTAGCTGAAGCTCTGCATTCGACTCTTCCAGTTTTCCAATTTCTTTAGACAATTCATTAACTTGATTTTGATCTCTATATATTTTGGCTTCTTCTCTTAATTGAGATAGTTCTTTTTGTAACTCTTCATTTTTCTTCTGTTGCTCTTCAATATTTAGTCCAATCTGCCGTATATTTTCATGTTTAGCTTCTTGTATTTCCACCGTCTTACGTTTGATTTGCTGTATAAATTCGTTGATCGCATCTAATTCTTGTATATCTGAATCAATATCGAAGGACTCAATAGCGTGCTGTAGCCGTTCTTTCAATTCCAGATGTGACATTCTTCAATTGTTTTATTGGCTTTGAGCATATGAGACCGGCAATTCTCTGTGTCAAGCAGTTACGATATATGCTACTGCATAATTCAATTTGTTTGTTTACATTATTGATTTTCCAAATAATACCTTCACACTTAATTAATCTTCCATAAATAACCTGGTGTTTCAAAAGCATCGCTTTCTTTAAGCAAAACTTAAAGACAAAGATCTGCGACTAGTTCTTTAATAACATATCATAGCTGTAAGGATATTTTTCAGGCACTAATGATTGCTAAGCTGGACAAGACCTTAGCTATCACGTTTATCGTATACATGCTTAATGAAGGAACCAAGTAAAAAAATCCATTTAAAGTTCCAATGAAAATTTTACAAAGTAATTACATATATGTTATGCACTTATGAGTATTTCGAGAAGAATATGGGATATATTTGATTTCTGATAGACAAGATAAATCAACAGTTCTTTTCTGAATTTATTAGAGGAGCCTAAAACTTGTTATCTTTTTTTAATACACTGCAGTAACTAAAAAGTTAAGAACGTATTTTCTCTAATTCTTTAGAACCTCCTGAATTCATTTGATGTATATATTCTCAAAAATATTCTATAGTAATAATATATTAGAGTTAGATTTCCTGAGATTCAACAATTGTATGGTTGTTTGGCCGAGCGGTCTAAGGCGCCTGATTCAAGAAATTGAAGTTTCTTCACTCCTCAGAAAAGGAGGGAGCCCTCAGGTATCGTAAGATGCAAGAGTTCGAATCTCTTAGCAACCATATTTTTTTTTCTACAAAAATATTTTTACTACAATTCTTAGAAAGCTGGAAGGAAAAAATGTGGGACGCAGTGGATAATCGGAGTTCGCATGGTACTGAATAGTCTAAACTATTGGTTTACGTCTAAACTGTTTTACGCCTTACGCATAATTAGTGAGGGAATCTGAGCCCACAAGAAGCACTATACTAAAGATAGACTTTAACCATTTAATGACATCGATAAACTAAGTCATAAAATGAAGGTTTCTTTATGAAATGTACTCATGGCTGAGGCAGTGAAGTCAGCCTTGCAATAAAAAGGATAACTATTCCATTTTGAATATTCAGTGAAAAATATGCGATCAATGGTTACAAGAAGAATGACTCAACAAAAAATAGAGATATATTCATTTTAACACAAGCTTTGAAATCTATTTTAGATACCTTCCAATCCATGTAAAACTGTCATTCTAGTCTTGAATTGCGGTTTTTGTTGGATCAGGTAGGATATATTTTAAGGCTTTAGCAATAATCTTTGAATTCCAATCAATAATATCAGTCAATGAGCATATATCCTGTAATGCTAATTGCTTCATACCTTTCATTTCAATATGAAATAAGAGTTGGAAATCCCACTTTGCAAATCATAAGCTTTTTTAGTGAACGGCATCTTAAAACTTTCGAGGATACTCTCCTTCAACATTTGTTTAGTGCATCATAGAATGATTCTAGGGCTCAAACTGTATCACTTACTACAATTGCTTGATCATTCTATCAATGATTAATTCTTCTGAGTTTCACTGATACATTCTCTGTCATTGTACCTTCTGTAGTAGGATAATCTCTTAATTGCTGTTCATTTTACATGTCGGGAGTGTTCATTTGCAAAACATTTAATTGGGTTTCAGTTATTTTCTTGATCTCAGCGACTATGAGATTCATATGTATAACCACGAATTTAACGCGGCCATTAAGATAAGGATTTCCAGTAAGTATGTTACCAAGGCCACCATATCTAACACTCTCTGGATTCTATTAATTCTACTTTATCAGTAGTGCAATAAACGAATACACAGAAGCTAATAAACACTTAACTTTACTACTAAATTCAACAATTGTATGGTTGTTTGGCCGAGCGGTCTAAGGCGCCTGATTCAAGAAATTGAAGTTTCTTCACTCCTCAGAAAAGGAGGGAGCCCTCAGGTATCGTAAGATGCAAGAGTTCGAATCTCTTAGCAACCATATTTTTTTTCAAACTTTTTAATTTTATCTCACCAGAGAAAGCGATGCTCACCAAGAGAGTCATAGGACCTTGCCAGTGTATGGACACTTTATTACAACGATATCCTTGCAATTGCATGAGAATGTTTTAACGATTCGTTTGTATATATCTCTAAACGGTCTGAGCGCGGCTTCTTAACGAGGCGATTATTAATTTAGTTTATTAACTGAAAAGTATATGAAGAGGTGAATAAAATAACAGAGCGCTCGCTTTAGGTTAGTTATCCCTTCTATTATATCCTAGCAAGAACTAAGTCTACTATCAATGGGTGAAAGAAAGTGTATATAGTAAAGCAATTGAACAAGAAAATGAACAATTCTATTAAGTCTGCTGGATCACTGAATGATTTCCCTTACTTGAACCAAAGCAAATCGTACATGATAAATGAGTTTACTCCTTGGAATAAAATTATAAATGTACCTTTCAAAATTGGTTTATCCTTCATTCATGCCATTAGATATCATTATACAGAGACCATTAACTCTAAGCAAACCTTACCTCTTTTAGAATCCTTTCTAGATGTTTTAGGATTTTTATTCAGCCATTATGCTATAATTTGTTTTACCACTGCGGTAATACTGAATAGATTTGTCTTAACAACGACCACGGCTCGCTCTAGAACGATAAGAAACCAAGAAATTAATAAATGGATGAGAGTATTACAAGTTGCTTCACATGCTGCTATGATAATTATCTTATCCAAAGTCTTATTGAGTCCTTTCATCAATCAAGGACTTGATATGAAAATATACTTGAACTCCGTATTTATGGGTTTTACTTGGTCATATATCCTAGAGACTATATTTGCAGTGAGAGGCAATTTAACTCCCTTAGAGAGTTCAGAGTATACGATATTTGAGCTTTCCATCCAAATGTATTGGATTCAATACGAGTTGACACACGGCGACGATATGCTCAGACCTGAATACTTGCTCGATTGTACAATGGCGTTATTAGGTAAAATTTTGATTCATTTCGTTGAGTTATTCCAAAAACGTCGGTACAGGCTCTTTGGTAGCTGTGTATTAAACGTTATCCATTTATTAAGCGTCCTGAAAATTACAATGATTAACGGCGTAGATTCTCTACAGTTCACCACTAGAATCAAATTGATACCAAAAGTATTTGCTCTCATAGTAACCTCTCTGTCTTTACTATGTTACTGGTTAGCTTGCATTGTGAGGGTCGATCCTTTCAATTCACATGGTCAGATTGACTTCACTGAATTACAATTCCATTCCTTCATGTCTAATTGGTGGAGACACTTAAACCTGAACGGCGAGGAAGAATTTACGCCCACAATTTCGAAATTTGCCATGTTATTATGTTTGGGTACTGAAGTACAGGATAAAGCTTACCATAAGGAATACCCCAAGCTGAACAGTTTTGCCACCATGGACGAACGCCTATTTCGCTCGCAAGACTCCCGCGGGACATTTAGTAAGATCTCTATCCATGATATTCCAAGAAGCTACCCAGAGTCTAAGATTAAGACTTTGATATTGAAACTTTATGGATTCATTAACCAGTCTGTCGGAGCAGATAAGAATCATCCAACAAAGATGCAAAGTTCAGAAGTACAGAATTATGAAGGTATCAATTTTAACTCGTTAGCAAGTGAATCATTAGCGAATGAATCGCTTGCGACAGAGACGACTAACTCTTGGGGTGAAGATGACACTGTGTTTACCCTAGATTACAACACTGATCATAGCTCAGATGAAGAGTCTGCTAGTGACACAGAGGACGACAAGGATCTACTAATGGATTTGATAAGAGACCCAATCGATCTCGATTCCTTCCTACTAACGGCAAGAGTCTTGGAATCCCGCACGTTTGATGACAATGAACGTATTACAAGATCCAAGCTTGAATCATTATCGCAATTAAACACACATAGCAGCGAAGTTGGCCCGGAGTGTGCCGTATGCAAGACAAACCAACGATCAGTCGTCATATGGCCCTGCCAATGTTTTGCCATATGTGAGAATTGCAGAGTCTCGCTCGGATTACGTGGGTACACAACTTGCGTATGTTGCCGAAGACCCGTCCAAGGTTACAGCAAAGTTCAAAATCTCACAGACTGAAACAATCACGAACCAAGTAGCTCAATTTACAAATCCATAGAGCTTTCCTGATCTAGCACTTTCCTAATTCGCCGGGCTCTTCGCTTCGAACTGGCCATTCCAATATATGTATTTTTCGTTCTTTTAGGCAAAAAGCGCGATCCCCACGCAGATTTAGTGCAAGAATGAGCGAGATTGCACTAATGGCCATTACATAACCCAACCGGGTCTTTCGTAATGCCAAGCCACTTTCGTGATTTCGTGGCTTAATTACTATCATTAATCCGTAAATGGAATAACGAGGGCTGGTACTTTGAGCGTTGACGAGCTCGTTATTTTTAGAATTGAAATTTCGTGCTCTTTGGGACTCTTAAACATATATAAATGAGCTTCAATTAGTTCTTACAAGGTGAGTGGTTGTCTGTTTCCTTGTGTCTCTGCCATCGGAAGTATACAGCAAATACTGATAACACACGCACAACCAATACACTCACCATGTCTTCTTCTTCCGCTTCTATCTCCACCAACAGCAACTTAGTCTCGACCGGTGTTGTTCGTGCTTCTTCTGTGACCAACAACTCTACTAGTTCTTCGATGAGATCTTCTTCCAGTTCTTCTGTGAGATCATCTATGTCTGCTTCCAACTCCACATCTGCTGCTTCTTCTTCATCCAAGAGCTCGAGCAACGCTGCTCCAAACATGATCTCTAGCCCTCTAAATTGGAAATACGGGTTTGCTATGGGTGCCGTCATTGTCGGTTCTTTCATCTTTGGTTCTGATATATAATAAGCACGAGCATAGCTCCCACAACGTCATTGTACTCATTAGCAATTTACCTCCAATGGAATAATTTTGTATCTTCATATAAACATTCGGTATATAATAAATTGACATCATCTTTATTCAACTTATCGTTTACGATTGACACTCTCTCAACGGGTCCAAGCTCTAAGAACAAAGGCAAAGATGGTGAATTTTGTTGTTGGGTTATGGGATAGCATCTTCCAGCCAGGTGTGACGTCTCAACTAACGATCGCTACGCACTTGTCCTTCTGTTGTCTGGTCTTAACTTTGGCTTGGTTAATTTACGCAACTCAAGGCAACATTCACTTCATAATGCTAACCATCATCTCTGTGGCCCTATGGGCCACTGTCACATGGTTTATTCAAGAATTGAAGAGTGTTAGATTGAAAACTAACGAAGAATTGAGCCAAGAACCATCACATGCTTCGAACGGCGAAACTTCTGCGTTACACAGTTCTAGCACAGTCGAGAAACGGAAACCACACACTACATAACAAGAGTCTACATATAGAACACATATATAGAGAGATATACACCTACTTTCTTTTATCACCACAAGGAATCAATTGCAGGGTCTTTCTAACGCTTAATGCTACTACTATATGGAGCTCATCGATTAATTTGTAAGGAATATTGAATTTTTTCATAAACCAATGATAAAAAAGAATTCGTTTATTTGTAAGTGGAAGAAAGCCTAACACACTAACTGGAGAGTCAACGGCCCCAGACAGCTTTAAGGACTATTAGCAAGTGTTGTGAACGTGTGTCAATACCTATTTATTCAAAATTTAGTGATATTTTCGGCCACGGTTTGGAATTACACTGTTTCTGGCATCGGAAATGGACGTTGCAATGAGCTCATATAATCAATCATACACCAAGAAACCCACTCAATTGAGCCATGTAAGGAATAACCTTCTACAAAACGAGATTGGAAATATCGATATTTTGAAAGAAACGCCTGTGAATGCTCAAAATAATACGAATGGTATAAATTATGCACCTGAACAGGTGCATCCACAGCAAGCGTACCCACAACAGCAAGTATATTCACAACAGCAAGCGCAGTATGCCAATAATATGAATCAACGCACAAGTATGGGTCCTCCACGACAGTATATGAATGTTCAATCTAATTCTGGTATGCAATATCCAAATATGGGTGGACACTCTCCACAACCACCAGTCTACAATCGTCCAGAATACCAAGTAGCTGGTCGCTCTTCTCCCAACGTAACTGGTCATGATAAAAGAACTTCTTCTTTGAATAAGAGCTCTGTTTCGAATTTCTTTAAATCCAGCCACGGGTTTGGGTTTGGTAAGAAGAAAAAACAAGCACGGGTTGGTATGAGTAGTGAAAAGGATTTTAATGATGATGACATTGATTTAGATGAAGAAGATGACTTAACGTTCAATGATATACAAACTTCAGGGTTCAAAAAGGGTAATAAGCTGAACATTTCTGCTGATGTGACACCAATAATACCTACTCTCTTGACAAAAGAACATACTAACATGAGTAACACTGAGTATCGTAAATTCATGACCACACAGAAAAAGAGTGCTTTGAATGCTATGGCTAAAAATTTGCAAGAACCTAATGCTGCAGATGAACAATCCCTGTCATCGGTATCAATAGGACAAGGACAAGTACCGCCAGAACAACTAAGGACCATGTCTTTACAAACAAATATGAGACCGTCAAATGTGGGACAAGTAAATACAGGGCGGAATTTAGGCTACCCACAACAAGGATTCCAACCACAGAGCTCAAATTTCTCTAATCCGCATTTTAACCAACCGAACCTGAATAACCCAAGATCCAATTCTATGACAGCTGCTCCTTATGGTGGCTACCTTCAACATTTCCAGCAACAGCATCAGCATCAGCATCAGCAACAACAGCAATATCAACAGCAATATCAGCAGCAATATCAGCAGCAAACACCACCTCAACAGCAACAAAATTATGCTGCCGGAAGAGCTTCACAACCTCCTCCTCGAGGTCCGTCACCAGGCCAGAATCCACAATATTTCTCATCTAATACTTCTATGGTGAATAACCATTTTGTAAGACATCCTGAACAATCTCAACCTCGTACAATGTCATTAAACAATAATCTCTCTCAAAGAAATTATTCTAATCACGAAACAAGAAATTTTGGTAATAATGGCAAACCGCAATTGCAACCTTTGTTAATCTCGCAAAACTCTGTCTCTAATGTTAATGATCACCAAGGACAAAAGCCATATCACCAGATAAATGATACACACACAAACCAAACCAACCGACAATCCATGGTGAGACAAGAATCACCACAACGATACAATATGACATCACCCTCCAACGATCCATCTGCAAGAGATGCAGCATCTCTCAAAACAATGACCTCCCCTCTAAGAAATCAAGTTGCTTCTTCTTTAATGACTTCTTCGCCAACATACGATAAAGGAAAATTGAATGTATTACAGTTATCAGAGCCTCAGCAAAGAGAACTGAGGGAAATGCAAACTACTCAAAAAACACAAACTGAAAATAGACCATTAGCAAGCCAGTTTACCACTGAGGTAAGCCAACCTGTAGATATTAAGGATGTGGATCTGCGACCATCGAGTTTGTTGGAGAACGGATTAAAGTCTCTTGATTTAAACAGTATTTCAGTTCGAAATTCAAATACTACTTTCGAGTCCACACTAAGTGACCCAATGGCTAATAAAGATGTCCCCGAAAGTAGTCAAGCAATGTACAAGCTAGCTGGTAGTTCAGATTCTAGAGTTTTTGTTACTGCTCAAGAATTTCAAAATCGAACTAATGATGACTTTGATTTTGATAAGGACTCTAACAATCATAAGAGCCATCCAAATCAAATGAGTACCCTTGATGCTGAGACGTCTAGACATCAGAGGATGTCGCAACAATCTCAATCCACTCAGTACGCTTCTAGTACTTTTGATGCTAACACCACTATTGAAACTATCGGTGTATCTAATATAGATAATAGCGCAAAAACAACCAAGCGGAACTCTCCAGCGTATAGACAAAGTGCTGCGAGTGGCTCTCGAAGTTCCCGGAACTCGTACATAAGTTCTCCATCTAAGAGAATTTCTGTAACACGAAGTAAAGAATCATCAAGAAGAGGTTCTACATTACAAACCCCTTCTTCTCCCGAGATTTCTTCTAACTACAAAGTTGACCTCACGAATGATTTTTCTGCTCAAAACGACACTTTTCAATATAAGAAGCGGGCTGATGAGCCTAAAATTAAGGAGGACACTAAGAATGTTTTGGGAGAATTGAGTGAAAAGAGTGATACCATCGCAAACACATCGAAAGCAAATAACTTAAATGCAAATATACTCACAACAGCATCCTTAATATCAAAGGATGGTGATAAACAGTTGAACTCTCAACCATCTACAAATACCAGTGAATCAACGTTAAATTTAGGTGCTTCGCCTGATACTTCACTTCAAAAGACGGATAAAAATGCCAATGTTTTGAATATGCCTGTGAATGATAATAAATCGAATGTTTTGAACAATACAGAAGTCGACGACGCAGTAGAGGAAGACACCTTTGAATTTGAAGAAATGGAGAACAAGAACTATATTGACGCAACTGGTAAAGAAAGGAAAGATGTGCGGGTGAGTCTTGACCAGCTAGGGTTATTAAATGAAAACAAAAAACTAGTGGACGAGATTAAATTACTTTCTACAGAACTGGTAGCGTCGATCAAGAGAGAAACTTTGATAAGTGAGAAACTAAGACAATCAACTCACGATAATACCTCTCCAATAGAGCACGATAATATGGATGTACAAACTGTGTTTGCTGAGTACGAACAAGAGATGAGAAACAAATCTGAAAAAATCGTGCAACTTATTCAAGAATTAAATGATGAGCGAATGAAAAGGTTCATTGCAGAAGAGCAAGTCATTCTGAAGGAAAACAACCCAGAAATTACATCTTATGACTACGTTTCTGAGGTAAAAAGACTACAATCAGAATTGATACAAAAGGAAAATATTATCAAGGATTTAAAGGACAATGTAAAACAAAAATTGACAATGGAAAAATAGTAAATCGAAGGATTGGGACCACTAAAACAGACAGCACATACACGCTCCCGTTCGCTGATAAAATAATGTATTATATATGTTTTTAAAGAGTTTAACAGTCATTCATGACTGTTAACTGTTGTAATATCGTTAAACACGTAATTTGAATTTTCACGATGATCTTAAGATTGAACACTTTTTAAAACCTTGCACTAAAATCAGTGTTTCATTTCAATTAGTTTAAATCCTTGAAGTTTACTCTGTTTATTGGGAGCATTGAGTGCATTGGAGCTTTGATAACACGAGTAGAAATTGAGAATTGAACGATATGGATAGAAAAAGAAAGGGATCATTTGACGAGGATGAAGGTTTCCGCGATTTCAAACCTAGGATGTCGAAGAGACAAAGAGTTCCTCCTGTGGTTCAGCTCTGCAAGGAAATGATGCCTGATATTAGGACTATTGGTGAATCTGTAAAAGCTTTCGAAGATGATATCAAATTTTTAAGTGAAGCTATTTCTAATGAGTATGGCCACGAAGATTATTTCAATAATGCTCTTCAACAAACTTTTAAAGCTGTAATTTTGGAACAACCGCATAAACAACCTGCCATTGCTTTGTTAACATTGTCAATTAACAGTTTAAATGATGTAGCTGGGAAATCAATCTTAAATTATTTTCTTGAGGAATTACAAAACGTTTGCAATGAAAGCATTAATGAAGATGCCGAATTTGCATCCAATCATACTGGAGTGTGGAATAATGCTAAACTTTTATTGAGATTTCTATCCCTCCTATCTCCAATGATTTTGAACGATGACATAATTAGTATTTATGCTAAATTTTTTGATTTAACTATTGAACTGAATGAAATTGAAACGGGTAAAAGAAATGCATTGTCCCAAGCAATTTATACTAATACGCTAATGAATATTCCTTTCCTTTTCTATTTTGATAGATCTAATGATGACTTGAAAGCAAATGTTAGCGAATTGATAAGCAATTTAGAGATGAAATATCAAATAGTTTTGAAAAATACGAAACTATTGAGTGATTATAATGGAGAAAAACCTTATCCTGTACAAGAAATCATTGAATTTGTTTTACCAAATGTTAAAAAAATTTTGAGTAATGACATGGAATACATGAATCAACTTTTTTTGAATTGGACTCATTTACTTCCAGAAAACTTAGTCGAACATGGTTTCAACGACTCATTAAATCTACCTACGTGTGAACAACTAGTACCATTTTCTAAACTAAATACTAAATGTGGATCAGTAGATTCTATGTGGAGGTACCCAAGATATACTTTTCAAGTATACCTACCTCAAGCTAACGTCGATTTTAATACCGTCATCCCGATTAATAATTATGGAGGATTTTTATTTAACGATATTATCATTGATATTATAGAAAGCTTAGAGTTCAACAGAACGGAAGTCGTCAAACAATTACTTTCTTTGAATTTGTTTTTCGAAAATAGTATATTTGCTGAAGCCGGAATTTCCATTTCGCACTTAGCTCAAGTTTATGAGAATAATCCTTTGGCTAGTACTTTTAAGATTGAAGATTTGACTGTCGAGAAAATCTTAAGCTTAGTCTTTAAGCTACCTGAAGTGTCGCAACCTTTTGCGTATTTCTACACTTTGCTGGTTGACATTTGTCAAAATAATCCAAAAGCCATCGCCCCTGTATTTGGTAGAGCTTTCAGATTTTTTTATAACAATGTCGAACACTTAGATTTTGAATTGAAATTAAGATTTTTAGACTGGTTTTCCATTCAAATGAGTAACTTTAATTTTTCTTGGAAATGGAATGAATGGGAAAATGATTCAGTCAATTTCAGCAAATCTTTTTATAACCCGAAAATTGCCTTCATGAAGAATTTGGTCAGAAAAGAGTTAAGACTAACTTCTAATTCTAGTGAAGTGGGCGATAGTCTACCCGAAGAATTTAAGCAATATTTGGATACTTCGTACTTCAATTCTTCGGAACTTCAGTCGTTCTATAGCAATCTTTTCACAGACCATCAAGTTGATATCAGCTTCTTGAATAAAAATGATCTATATTTCAAGAATGATAATGTACCATTCCATGAATTAGTGAGACAACTTTTAGACTACGCCCACAAGCCTGAAAACTCAAGAGAATACTCTGAGTTAGAAGAGATAATTAGCAAATTGAAGAGTGAACATGGCTCTTCTGTGCAAAATTTTGAAAGATTCCTTGTCGTTCTTTTAACACAAGTAATCGTTCATTCTGGTAGTAGATCCCTGTCTCATGCTAACAAATACATTAGCGATTTACAAGAGGATTTAAAGAAGATATACGAAGGTTTAGAAATGTCTGAAGACGAAAGAGCATTCACGATCATGGAGGCTGTTATGGCTTATTGGAACTCTAATTCACAGAATGCTTACCTAATTATTGACTCTTTCAAGTTTGCTGGAATTGTGTCAACTAAGATGATCCTTGATTTTGCCTTTCACGATTTCGATGGTAAAATCTATGCATTTACGGATGTCACTGCAAGCGATGCTGTGTTCAGAACATTATCACAGAAAGTGATCACTGAGTCCGGGGACTCTGAAGACTGTCGTCATGTCTTTGAAAAATTATGTATGATAATCAATGATGTTGTGCTAAAGTTAAATGTTCAAAAAGACGAGCCCATAATTCAACAAAAACTTAATGAAATAGTGATAGTTGATCCTGAGAACGATCTACCTAAATATGAGCTTCTATGGAAATATGACAGTGCTGTCAGTTTCGTTAAGAGTATGATAAGAAAGTATTCCAACCAATACAAACCTTTAGTGCCATTATTCTTAAGTAACATCGAGACTTCCCTCCCTCATGATAGTACTAGAAATATGATATTAGAGTGGTTAGAAGAACTTAAGGACATGTAATTACATATAAGTTAATATATTTAGTAAGTGGCGAAATGTTTATCAAACACCTGTGAACCTTTATCGATTACAGATTTTTTCAGTAGGAAAGCAACCAACAAATGGTATATTAAATCTAAAACGTTTATTACTACATACAAAAATGTCATTAATATAATTGAAGTGATCATGGAAAACACACATATATATGTATTGATGAAGATGAAAATGCAAATTGGTAAGCTTCTTGGTGCCCGGGTTACTGAGTTCCTTATCGTCGCACTACAGTTTGTAGACTGTCAGAGTTTGAAACAATACTATGGTGTGTATCCAATGCATGTCCAAAGCCACTGTTTTGTCCGCCAAGTAAATCGCTATTGGTAGTTATTTGTCTTGACCTTGTTCTGCGGGTCACTGTTCCTGTACTATTTTCCCTTACGAGGTAGTTTGATGATGGGAAATAGCTTTCAAGTTCAGCGGAGTCAGAATCCCTTGATTTAGCAGTGTCCAAAGCTCCTCCCATGCTATGACTCCGTATTGAAGGATCTAGTTCACTGTTTCCAGAAGGGTACTTATCGACCGGAGAATTTTCTGATCTGAGTAAAAGATCTGAAAATAATATAATAGCTTCTACAAATTTAGAGAAATCATTGCGGTTAATTTGCTGGCCTGAAAATTTCATATACTCATAGAGCTCTATCACCTCTTTAGCCTTTTCTTTAACAAAAGCGTCATAAGGTCCCTGAATAAATATCTTGTCAAATCGAGTAGCCATAGTCTCATCATAAGCTAAATCGGTCTGAAGCACTCCCAAAAAGGAACCTTGATATTTGAAATGATTGCTAATTGTGTTCAAAATATTCTCATAATTTAACAATTCGGGCAGCATCTTATCATACCCACTGATGTCAGAATGTATAGGAGGTTCCATTCCGGAATGTATTACCGGTGCGATCGGTTTTTTGAAAGCCACATTCAAATCCTTCGACCTTTCAATATTCTCATGTAACATATCTCGGCTCCCTTTATGAATGAGGTCCGCAGTCGTCGTAGGTAAATAATTCCTGGGAATATCTTTCAAACAACTCTTGTAATAAAAAATTCGAGTCAAAAGCATGATAATACAAATGAACACAAATAATGCTAAGGCACAAACAACTATCAGAGTATTAAATCCATAATTCCTCGTATCAGAAGCCTGTGCAATCGCATCAATAGGAACCACACACGAAAAACCTAGCAGGAATGCGGCAACAATGAGAACGAAGATCCGATGAATCCATACTATTGTCATGGAATAAGAAGTCATTGCGACTACACTTTCTCTTCGTTTCTTGCCTTAACAAAAAATAATTTCAACTTCCAAACAGCATATAAATAGATATTACTCAACAAGCTAGTAACCTTACCTCGTGTACACTAATCTAACAGAACAGTTGGCGTAATACATAATATCTTCAGTTTTCACTGATAATGGTCACAATTTAGAGCTAGTTTTAAATATCAGTTTTTCATTTTTTTTTTTTTTTATTTGGCAAAAAATATATGACAACAAGCGAAGGCCTTGAACGTTTGGCGGAATTTCCATCGATGACTTGCAAGAGAAATTGCCATTTGGCCATGTGGAAAGGATTGTGTTGTTAATCATCGATCAAGAGGTATTCGTCTTGTAGTAATGGTGGTCTTGCCAGTCTCTTGTTTTTTTTGAGCCAATTGGTAACTTGGGAGAGGTACAATTGGTTGTCTTCTCCTAGGCAGCCCATATATCTAAGTGCCATCAGAATATCATTGGCTCGAAACCCAGTTATCGATGATAGCACGTTTAGTGATACTTTGTACATTCTAGAACTGTCGCCTTCGAGCAATTCTTGTGCTAACGAGTCACACCAGTAGGATAAGTAACCGAGTAAACCAAATGGCGACAGAGGCAATTCTGGGCCGGAGATGATCCCATCTGCCCTAGAAATGCGATATGAAAATTCTATCAGTAGAGTTCCCAGCCCGAGTCTCTGGTAGGGCGGGAAGACCAATATGCAGGCCAAGTTGTTTTCAGTGTATGAGACGAGATCCTTAGAGAAAAAGCCCATGGGCGTGGTCTTGCCAGTCTCATAGACAATGTAGAAATCGAACTGATTCACTTTGAAATACATGGACTTATTATCCAGGAACAGCTTGGTGAATAGACACAAACATTGGCAAAACAACTGTCGGTTTGAACCTTTCACACGGCGGATCACGTACTGGGGACTCTTGAATTTTATTCTTCCTGGAGCATGCTTCTTGTATACGCACTGAGACTCGTGAGCCACCAGCTCCTCCGCCACATCGCAGTACTTGAAGCAGTACTCACATACAAACAGCGTGTCTAGCCACATCGAACCGTGCTCGCTGCGAGCCTTGTCATTCTCGTCACGATAGGTGCAGAGCCTCTTTGTATCTCTATTGAAATAGACGTCTGTGCCATACCAAGTCTTGAACTTCTTCTCCAAACCAAACTGAACGTAATTGATGTTCCGTTCTTCCAAGATCCCGTAGTAATGACCAGCATTGGCATCTACCAATTTTTTCCTAATCCTAGTCTTATCGATGGATTGGCCTACCAAATCTTTCCCAGAAAGCAGTTTGCTCGCTTTTTTCCGCCCCATATATCCCACACACACGCACACACGCACACACACAGCAAACAGCCTCGCTTGCGAGCAATCACGACCAGATTCGACCGACTTCAGTGAGCGACTCTGTTGGAACTTCATCGACCAGCTTATTCACGTGTGAAATGATGGTGTTATATATCGATGAATTTTTAAAAACAGTGTGAAATCAGTGTTTTTGTGTGGTTTTACCACCTCATATGAGTGAATTTCAATTGGCAATAAGTGTGAAAGGAAGAGTGATTGATCCTAGTTGGGCGTGTTGTTTTGTTGTGTGGCCGTACAGTTTTTTTTTGGTAGATTTTTGAGCGATGGAGCGCCGGTTTAACGCGTTTGATGACACTCCAAGAGGGAGCCATTGGATTGGTGGGAAGGACTCTCGCAAAGTAGATAGCACTAGTTCTGCGTCGCAGATACCTAACTCAGAGACGTCGTTTTCACGACGTTTTCCTTATACGTTGAATTCGGAGACGTTTGAGTTCAATACGAACGGACCTCATCGGGGAACGGTTCCAAAACCTCAAAATTATGAATTGAAGGATGTTGATAGAAACTCTCTACCGTTATTGTCTACAGAGGTGCTGGAGATATCAAGACAACGAACGTTAGCTTTTTCGATATTTTGCATAATACAAGGTTACAAACTGTACGATTTAATACTTTTGAATACAGGTTTACCTGTATCGGGCCTTTTGTTTCATAACTCGAGATTCAATTTTGTGTCTAAGTACTTGATCATCGATTCTATGTTCTTGTATTTTTTACCACATTTTAAGATCCCAAGACTTTCATTTAAACCCTTAACGGTGTTTTGTCTTATAGTATCAATGTCGATTTTGACGTTATTTTTATCCACAGAGCATGATTTTATTATCCTACCACTTATAATATCCACATGGAAGAATTTTTTCAAGAAAGAGTTAAGTCTTACGGGCACCCCTGTCAACCATAAGAAGATCTTAGACTCATCTGAACATTTTAAAGGTGCACTAACAATCAAGATATTACCTGAGAATACAGCGCTATTGAATCCATTCCATGACTCCTTCTGTTTACCCATGGAACCAGGGTTGTTCCCACTTGCCGCAGACGTCCAAGTACCAATTAGAATTAATTCCACTGAAACTGTGAATTTCATTCAATTAGAATATAGAGATTTTATCTCTGATGAAATTGTTCTACAAAATCTAACTAAAAATGATTTTACCGTCTTGAATCCGAACTCTATAGATGCCCTCACTGCTAATTCACCTGATTTACTGGCGGACTCAACGATTAGGTACATTAACCTCCCATTGAAAGAGACAGGCTTTTACCAATTGAAAAAAATTGTAGATTCAAAGGGTTTAAGCCTAAAGATTTATGACTCTCATTTAATTGTCTCTCATTGCCCTATTGCTAATATTATAGGAAATGGGAAGTATGATAGGTGCATTGGTGATCATGATACAATCTCTATCGAATTACAAGGGGTTCCGCCTCTAACTTTAACTTACTCCAAATTAGTTAATGGTAAAAATTATTCCTACACTGATACAAATTTACAACCCGAACAATTTGAATCTCCTTTACAATCTAATAGGAAAAATTTCTTCTCTACAAATGATTTACAGAATTTGAATCAGTGGGCCATATCACAGCCTGTAATAATCCAATTAGATTCAGTGACTTCAAATGATGGAGATTACACTTACAAGATCGATAAATTAGTAGACAGTTTAGGTAATGTGATGGATTTCAGAAATATTGATACTTCTATAAGGGAAAAATATGACCTTGTCCATAATTTTAAAGTACATGGTATTCCCAGAGCATCTCTTGATGAAAAATTTGACTCCAAATCCCCAACAAAGCGGTCTATCCTGTTGAATTTAGAGAACACATTAAATTGGGAAAAGGATTCACCATTTTGGGCTACAATGACATTTATCGATAGTAATGGTAAGAAAATGAAAGATACAAGGGTTAAAATCGATTCACTGTCGAAGACCTTCCATGCTGAAACGCCCGGTACTTATCAGTTAAGTAAAATAGAATCAAATTTTTGTCCAGGTATAATTATTGGTAAATCCAGTGTTTTAGTGACAAAACCAATCCCGCCTTCTATGGTTGTAGAAGCAGAACCAATCCTAGATAAATGTGTTGGACAAGTTGGGTTAAAGTTTGATTTGGCTTTCACAGGTCTTTCTCCATTCCATTATGTCGCCAATGTCTTTAGGAAAGATGCCAGGGGAGAATTGAAACATTTCGAAACCAAAAGATTAACCTCTAAGGGATCCAGATACCAATTCACTTACAACCCTAAGACAGAAGGTGAATATGAGATAGTTTTCGACCAATTTTATGATGACGTCTTCACCGAACCCATTAAGTTGACACCAAAAGAAAAATATACTTTTAAAACTTCGATGAGGGTTAAACCACACGTGTCAATCAAGTCTACAACTGCTTTAAACTTATGTCTTGAAGATTCTGGGAAAATACCAGTAGTGTTTCGAGGAGAAGCCCCATTTACGTTCAAATATGAAATCCTAGATTTATCTTCAAATAAGAGATCTTCCTTTGATGTCACAGATATAAGGTCTCATCATTATGCTATTGAAACTTCTCCATTTGATATTGGTGGCGATTACACATTGTCTCTGATATCCGTTAGTGATTCTTCGAAATGTGTGGTTGGATTAAGTGAGCATGACGTAAGGATTAAAGTGAGAAGAGATATTCCGTCTGCTTCATTTAACTATATGGATAATTTAAACAAAAGTAATATTAAAGAAGGTTCCGAAGTGGAGATCCCGCTTCGTTTAACTGGTGAGGGCCCATTTGTTGTCAAATATGCGCATTTAGATTTTGAAGGCAATCAAATTTCGGTCAAAGAAAGTAAAATACCAAGCAATTTTAAGCCTTCTTTAAAAGTTTCTAAGGAAGGTCTATTCAAATTAGTGGAAATAAAAGATAGAAGTTGCAAAGGACGTATTGATAATGAAGATTCACAGTTCGAAGTCTCTTTCTTAAAGAAACCGTCTTTTAAAATTCAGAAAACATCTCGTGTTAAAGAAATAGCTGCTTCGGTGTTTACTAATCATCCAGTATGCCAAAATGTCGAGAGCAAAATAAATGTTCTATTGTCAGGATCTCCGCCATTTATTCTAAAATATGATTTACTTTCACCTAACGGAGATTTAAGTTCTGAAACTATTCAAGTGACTACAAAACATGCATCTTTGAGGCTGCCAAATAATGTTGCTGGTGAGTACACTGTCACTCTTAGAAAGTTATTTGATACAAATTATGAAGAGACTGATTACGACAAAAAGGACCTTACTACTCCTGTTACTATAAAACAAGTAGTCAATGCTATTCCTGAGGTTATATTTGCTGATCGTGGTAAAACGTTTAGAGCATGTGTGGCTAATATAGATGAGAAGTCTCTTTTGGAACCTATTCGCTTGAAGAGTGTGGGAGGTGTGGGGCCTTTCACATTAGTGTTCAATATTTATCACGAAAGCACAAGTAGGACCGACCAAGTAATTATCAAGAACGTAACGACTTCCGACTTTGACTATTCTAAATTATATGATGGGTTGAAATTAGGCAACCATGTTATTACCATTGAGAGAGTGATTGATTCTAATGGATGTTCCAATGATTTCAATGGGTTACAAGAAAACAATATTTTTATCTCTATTACAGATGTTCCTAAAATCCACCTGATGAATCCTACCGGCCAGTACTGTGTCGGTGATTATGTATCCTACCAATTAAACGGGATTGCTCCATTCACTATTAGATACAATTTCAATGGCATTCAACTAAAATCTGTAGAAAAATCTTCGCAATTTGTTAGGCTTGCTTCAGAACCAGGGACAATATCTATTGCCAGTATCAAGGATTCGGTATCTCAGTGTGTTGTGAACTTCACGAAGCCTGGGATGGAGCAAGAATTCGAAAGACTCTCATTAACTGCACACCCGATCCCCTCTGTGACTATATCCCAAGGCAAACATATATATGAGGATATCCACGAAGGAGATGAGGCTGAAGTCATATTTTCATTTGAAGGGACTCCTCCATTTTCGTTAACATATGTTAGAACAGAATATACTGACGGGAAGAATGGAGATGGGAAATCTCAAGTGGTAGAGACACATAAAGTGACGGATATTTACTCATATGAGTATCGTGTTGCTACAAGTCTTCAAGGTACTTATGAAGCTATAGAGCTTTCAGATGCATACTGTTTTGCGAAGAATGATGCTTTTTTCAGCAACCAGTGATTATGAGTCCAATAATCTTTAATTTGAATTTATTACCCACAGCAAACAATATATATTAACAACACGTATATATCATGAAACCCATTATATTATACGATATTATAATACAAAATTAGATTTCAGTGTGTCAATTGGTGGTGCCATTTATTCATATGGTATCCTTGGATTTATGCTTTATATATATACAAATGTATATATATATATTGAAACAACAGTGACATTCTACTACTCGCACTTTAAATCAACTTCCTCATTATTTGAGATAAAGAAAAAATGAGAATGCTTCAAAAACAATGGCTAAGAGTATAATGAATACTACAAATACCTTGAAACAAATGAAACCAAGGAGACTATCCCATAATTCAATTTTGAATAACAGACTGAGACATGAACCAAAATTGATAACTTTTGACGCTTACAATACTCTATACTGCTCAACTTTACCTGTATTAGAGCATTACGCTTTAATTGCTAAGAAATATGGGATCAATATTGATGCTCAAGTTTTAATTGGAAGATTTGTGCCAATTTTCAAGCAATTACAAAAGTCTCATCCTAATTACGGTAAGCATACAGGGTTGACGGCGGATGGATGGTGGTCAATTTTGATAAACGATATATTCAAACCTCATGAGGTGCCTAAACTAATGTTAGAGGATATATTGAGGAGATTTGAAGGTAAAGAAGCTTATGCTGTCTATCCTGATATTAAAGATTTCTTCTCAAAAATTCGTGAAAACCACCCAAATGTTATAATTGGTATAATCAGTAATACAGATCCAACTATGTATAAGGTATTAAAGAATCTGGAACTTCTAAATTACGTGAAAGACCATATTTATTTATCGTATGACATTGATTTATTTAAACCTGACACAAAATTATTTGACCATGTTATTTCAGACGTAGTTACCAAACATCCAACTTTACTTGCCAATTGTACTATTGCAGAGCTCAAAGAAAGATGCTGGCACATTGGTGATGAGATGGTCAAGGACATGCAAGCCGCTGAGCTTGCTGGGTGGAATGGAGTATTAATAGATAGATTAGATAATTATGGGTATTTCTCGAATACAACTGAAGACAAAATGATGACCTCAGATAGGCTCCATCTGGATAAGATTGACCAAAATGCGGAAACTAATTCAAAGATGAGCTTGAATAAAAATTTCTTAGTACAATTAAGTGATAGAACA
This sequence comes from Sungouiozyma ichnusensis, assembly GCA_030580495.1. Classification (NCBI taxonomy): domain Eukaryota; kingdom Fungi; phylum Ascomycota; class Saccharomycetes; order Saccharomycetales; family Saccharomycetaceae; genus Sungouiozyma; species Sungouiozyma ichnusensis. The sequence goes on from JAKTTC010000011.1 coordinate 96,277, forward strand.
TATGTTTCACCAAATGTTAAAACCATTGAAACTTTTTTGTTAGGAAAAAGTTAGAATATGTTTGAGAATAGTAATTATTTCGAATATGGTTTGTAACACTACATGCAAATGGTGAAATATTAATGTAAATAATAGTATATAGTATAATATATTACATTCTTAAGTTTAAACACTAATAGTTTTCCATATGTTTAATCCATCAGTACCAGTACTCACTAAACAGCCTGGTATTTGTTTATGCCATTGAACGTCTTTAACTTCCTTTTGCCAGTGAACAAATAAAAGCTGTGGAGGAATATCGGCCAATTCTTTAGTCTCAGCAGCTTGTTGTTTAATTTCTTCATCATCTGCCTCTACGGACAAGTCCCACAAAGTTACGGTATTATCTTCAGATGCCACAGCAATGATAGACTCATCCAAAGGATTGAAACTTATAGAAGTGATTGCGTTCTTGTGGAAGGCGTATTGGGCCACGGGTTGAACGTTATTAATGTTATCAGCAGAGAACTGCCTTAGATCCCAAACACCCCAAGTACCATTATCATCACCACTAGCAAGTAAATAGCCGATTTTGGAACTCCAACTAATGACGTTAACATCAGTTGTTGACGCCTTCACAGAAAGAGCAGGTTTATGTTTCTTTGATCTTGTGTCCCAAATTCTAATAAATCCATCACATGCAGCAGTGGCAAAAACAGTATTTTCAGTCTTTGACCATTGAATATCTTCGATAGAACTGTTGTTTTCAACAGTAAACGGCTGTTTATCGGTAACCCATTTGGAGGAGTGTCTTTGAGTGAAATAAACCTGTCCCGAACAATCACCTGTTAACAATGCACCGGTTTTAATCAATGGAGACCAATCTAGCCCATAACCTTCGACATTACCATGATTTCTTATTGTGTGGATTGGCCTTTTGGAAGTCTTTGGCACTTGATACCCAGGTGTGTTGAAAGTTTTCACTTGAGAGTTCAAATCAAAAATATTCGCTTCACCATTTTCCATCATAGTGGCAGTTAGAATTTCGCCATTAGCAGATGCAAAAGGCGAAACTCTTAGTCTATTTGTTGTATCCTTCAATGGAATATTTTCATTTTCCATTATTGGATCGAAATCGTTATCTTCTTCTTCTTCTTCGTCTTCTTCCGGGTCGTCCTTTAGTAGCGTCTTCCCCAATTGGGTTAAACTCAAGACCATCAATTCATTTTCTTTCTTCTTGGACGCTTGTGTCGCTGTCGCCATTAAGATCGAATGCGGGTATGTTCTTCTCTCAGAACCTAATGTATCTGGGATAACATCCAAAGTTAGACAAGGCCATGGTAAGTTCACGTTATGCAACATATCATACACGGTAGGATCAGCTTCCAAAACTTCATCGGGACCTAACGGTTTCGATAGATGCGGTAAATACAATTGTCCAGTTTTACCATCAATTTCCTGAGCTTCGTCTTTTTGGATTTGTTCTAAAGCTTTCTCTTCTGTGATTTCTTTAATCCTATCAGGATCATCTAAATCAAGTTCATCTTCATCAATCTCGTCATCTAGTTCAATGATGTCACCATCACTACCGGAGTCATCTTCATCGAAAAATGCTTCATCGTCATCCATCTCCATATCTAGACCATCGGCATGGTTATGGTTTACAGATTGAGGCACGGCTTGAATCTCTGTCTTAGCAGAAACCACTCTGTCACTCTCTTCTTCCTCTAAAATCCGCTTGGACATTGCTCGACGTTACAATGGGAGCCTATGAATGCGCTACTCGTAGATCAATGAATGGAAGTAGTGAAGCTCATCGCTTTAATATGAAAGATTTGTCAAATAAATTAAGATCATTAGAAAAAAAATTTTCAATTCAACACGTGAAATCGATTGCAATCCCATCGCTGTAATAGACAGCCTGATTCGTTGTGGCTACAAACTTTTTCTTAGCTGAAATGGCTTCAGCGATTGCTACTCGTAACTGTCGTTTTCCTTAGCAGTCTCCTTTGGCTCATCTTTCTGTTTTTTCTTCAATTTCTTTCTCTGTAATTCAATCTTGATAAGAGAATCTCTATTCAAATTCATATAGTTAGTGAAATAATCAGGGTCCCTTGACTTTTTTGCCTCGTGAAGCCATGCCTCGACATTGTCACTCATCACCACACGGGTCTTCTCCAGTCGGTTCAAGATTTTATTATCTCGTAAGTAGCATTGTTTCCTTTGACAGTTCTTCAAAGTTTTAAAAGACACTTCACCTTCTTTCATGTGTCCATTCTTCTTCAGATTTGTCCACGGTGTGATTATAATGGTGCATTGCGGCAATTTGTTGCCATGGATAGACTTGGATTTACACAATTGGAGACAGTCCTGGGTAACGTCATCCGGGACGTCGTCCAAGCTACGTTCGCCAGAGTTCAATTTCAGATAAACATGGGCACTGGAAAACTTATCCACATGGAACCACACATAGTTTAAGTCCTTGTAACCGTACTTGATCAAAAAATCGTTTTCAAACTTATCTTCACCAACAATAATTTGATGTGGTGATAAATACTCATTCGGTCGAGATTCATAGAAATATACCATCCTGCTTCTTCAAAGAGTGGCAAGAGCTGTTTCTTGCTAGATATAGTACCACTACACAATTGAGCAGACCGGTCTTCAGCTGAGCTTTGTCACTCGTGTTACTAGGTGTGTGTTAAAGACTGGTTTTAAATATAAAAGCGTCGAAAAACGCTTCGTTTTAAATAATTATTCTTTACCACAATTCAGAGGTCTCGGCGGTTAGCTTCCCATACATTGCACAGTGCTGCTACAGTGTTTGGGTACTAATTAACAAAATCTAGTGGTATGATTTTACCTGTCAAAATTGAGTTAAAGCTATTCTCACTTTATGCGGACGAGTTAGCGGCTCCAGAAGGCATGAATACCAAAACGTCGTTACAATCCAATAAATGGATCCATCACCACAATTTGCCCATTTTCTTACACATCCATAGCGATAATAAGTGGGCTATTCAATTCGAGGTAAACGATGGCGATGGTAGCTCATTGGAGAAAGTTTCTATCCCATTGGCAAATAACCATTTTATTATTCAATTTTCTTCGAGATTTCCCTCATTATCCTGTAAATACCTCAAGGTGCAATCTACTACACCTTGTATAGCTATGTCAATGAGAAGGTTTCAGATTTGTTTCCGGAATCTAATTGACTTTGATACTGTTCTTGCTCTTTTGAACAAATTTGGATTTGTTGTCAAACCAGCTAAAATGGTGAAGCAGGCTGTACAACTCCCACAGGTGCAACCTGGTATGATATTTAGTCAAGCAACCGATATTGGGAATATCAATAAGTTGAACCAGTTTGATAGTAGTTACACTTTCAACAATTATGCGACAAAGATCCCTTCTTTAGAAGAAAGGTTGTGTGAACCATTACCTATGACACAGTTATATGACCCGTTGAGTAATATCAGCCAGGATCTGAATTCTTCAATTATTAACGACAGCCAGATGGTTTCGTTACTTTCTTGTCCGATTAACTTTTCTCACGGCATGGTAAACTCGATTGACAAAGGACGGTCCACAACGAAAAATGTGTTCGAATCACAAGATGAGTATAAACTACATGCAGCACCACAAGAATCAGCTTTTGTCGATTATCAAGGGCCAACTAATGATGCTTCTCAAAGTAGGCTCAATATTATCCTTGAAGATATGGCTGTCTTCAATGCAAAAAACTTGACATCCAAAGTTACCGCGGATGATGATACTACGTTAAACCTTTCGCACGTCGAGATGCCACGTACTGATACGTCGGCTCCTCCTAAGGAAAAAACTAGTCCCAAAATTAAAGAAGACCCCAAAAATTATAAAAATGTTAAAATTACAAAGAAGTTATTGAAACAGAAACTTAAGGATAAGACATTCTTAAAATGGGTATGTCACTTGACAATAGCAAGGCATGGTTTTGCAAACTTGAGTGTTTAAAGTTTTTTTTACTAACTGTCGTAAGATCAGGTTAATAAAGTGGAGAAGGAATTAGAAAAGATGACATCAAAAAAATGAGTCCGATACGATCCACTGACATAGCGATGAGCTAGGGATACTAACAGTATTGTTTGCGTGGAGTTAAACGAATCACTAAAGGCTTAAAATAAGTAGGAAAAAAAAACAAGAAAATAACTTTAAAAAGCGATATCTGCCGTTATTTAGTAAGCAACATTATAAAAAGATATACTAGAAGGAAGACTCTAACTTTGATTCCAGTAGATTTTGAACTCCCAGTTTGTTAAGGAAAGAGTAAGAGACATGACTAGTTTTGCAGAAAAATATTTGGAATTCGAGGAACAGATTTTGGCTAAATTATCGAAGACTCCATATATTCACCGTTTCATCCATGATAAACTAAGTGGACGTATTACTTGTTTCTTGCTGGTAGTAGGATTGTTTGCTTTGATTCAGGAAATATATATTACTGTGGAGATGACGTTGATACAAAAGGAGACATATGATGAATTGAGTGTTGGTAAACTTGATGAGAGTTTAAAATTACACAAATTTCTTATTAGTGACGATTATCACAGTCGCGAATATCTGGATGAGAAATCCGGCATCATTATAGAAGAGTTTGAAGAAAGAGATAAGTTTTTTGCTAAACCTGTGCATGTGTCCGACGTTTCTGTAGAAGCCAATGTAATTGTCAATGGATCTAAATATTTGAGTAAACCATTGAAATATCATATTGAATTTTTACCTGAAGAGTTTGAAAATGAGAAAAGACTGGATTTTGGTGGTAATTTGAGATTATTAAGAGTGAGATTGTATCATCTTTTCAAAGATAGTGAGTTGTTTGAAGAACTTAAGAGGCCTAAAGATTTTAGTATCTCTAGTAGCGTCAAAATTTTTAATAAATATGATGAGTTGTTGGAGCCGAAGATAGATGACATTCAACTATGCTTTTTGAAGATAGAAACCGGCGATAAGATCAAATGTGAATATATAATTAACACGGCCGCTTAGGGAAACCTCAATCGCATTGTAAGTTACACTCTAATCTCGGTACACCAATGTCATTAGCATGTAATTGGTTTTCGCACCACACCCAAATTTTCATCAATTGGATCAATCTTGCATCGTACTGAAAATTCACCGAGAGTTGTTCTGAGTTGTCTTGGGTCTGTGACCAATACTCATTTTGTTTAGTGATGACGGGCCCCAACGATGGCATCGGATGTTGAGGGCCCTGTTCGCTTGGCACTTGCTCTGATGGCTCTGTCTCTGTGTGGTTGGAAACCAATCTACTCGGTGGGTCTAAAGTCGTGGGCCATTGTGCATAATTCGGGCTGATCAGATTGGGGAATTTTGTCTGGTTACTGATCCTGGGCAAGAGATGTTGTAATAACGTTTGATTGACCATGTCAGCTATCTTAGACCTCATAGATAATGAGTATAGTTTTTGTAAAGGTTTTGGTAAGTCGGGCTCTTGAATATTAGTTGGAAATAAAAGTAAGGATATTGTTAATTGTAACTCTTCAACGTAATTCTCATTCTCGGACGCTCTCAAGGCCAATTTTTTCCGGAAGTAATCTATTAAAGTTAATATGAATTCAATGTCAATAGTTTCTCCATCTTGCAAACTATCTCTCTTGTCTCTAATCAATTCAATCAAGTTCAAAAGTAACAATTTGTAATGCAGATCTTGGCCGCTAGAACCCCCGCTAAAATCGTTTTCCAGCATGTCCAAGCCAAAGATGAGATTAATCTGCCTCATGGCATCAACAATGCTCCCTGACTTGATCAAATTCCTTATCTTAGCCCTCTCTTTGATCTTATACAAATCATTAAACTCCTGCGATTCTTTGTTTGTGTTGACGAACTCTAGCTCCCTGGCCATCCGCAAAGAACTCTCCTCATACGCGTAAGTGATGAAATAATTCAACACCAATTTCGGAAAATTGGTAGCCGGTCCTTGCAACGCAGTACTTTGGCCACCACTCCCTTGAATTTGGTCCACTTTACCAGCCCATTCTTCTTTCGTGAAGCTCTTCTTCAAATATCTTTGCCCGCTAGACGTCATAACAAAGCCACAGCACTCACAGCACTCACAGTACCACCACAACCACAACCAACAAAAATCATCCAAAGCTGACAACAACCACAACCTCCCGCTAAAGAATGGACAAGGTGTTCGTCCTTTTCAACCAAATCACGTGACGCGTCTCAAAACCCAGCAAGCCCTAACTGAGTGCAGAGGGCTATCTTCAACCCTATGCACTCATTTAGGGCTCGCTCTCCCGGCTCTCGAAGCCTGACATCACGGCACGTCATTGATTTGCTGTCAAAAAATAGGAAAACTGGGATCGGCAGAATCTGTCATTTTGTAGCACCCAGATCGAGGCGGTAACGCCGTGCGCTTCGCTGCTGTGAATCCTGGCCACAGAACGGGCGCGAGCAATGCGAATCATGACGAATAATGGCGAATCACTCTTACTTCAGAGGTTATTTTCGAATCTTGGAGACCCCAGCGTGAAGATCTTCTTTGGCGAGCCGATTGTATAAAAAGGTGCTTGTTGAATTGCGAGTTGCTGTAAAGATCTGCCAAAATATGTGGTCTGTATCGCTTGCGCCAGCTAGAGTCCAGCGCTGTGTGCATGCATAGATAAGCATAGTGTATACGTATATATATATTATTTAAGTAAGTAAGTTCGAGTGATGGCTAGTTTGCAGTATTTTTCGAGAGCTAGACTGGCTAGTTCGGAGCAGGATCCCATCCTTCCTCCGATCCAATCTGTTCTAATGGAGAAGTACGTGCCTCGAGAGGAGCCACGGGAGGTGTATGCGGCACCTGTGCCGCATTACACGTACGTGGGTAATCCTGTGGTGTCGTGGAGGGGCAGGTATGGGTATGACTGTGCTCATGGGCAGGATGTCTTTTTTTCGAACGGTAGTCCGTGGGTGGTGCCCTCGCAGGTGAACCGGCTTCCTTCGATACAGATGATGACTCAGCCGATGATGGCTATGCCTGTTACTCCACCGATGAGCAGCAACCGAGTAGTGGGTCCAGCCGTGTCGAAGGCCCCATTTTTGGGTAAAAATGCCAAGAGACATAAAGTGCGCAAGTTGTCGAAGAACCCCAATCCAGCCAGCGACTCTGTGGTTCCTACCAGGAACCTGCCTGGAACCAAGAGTGCGCTTTTTTGCCAGCATTGCTTAGAGACTAGAACTCCGGAATGGAGGAAAGGCCCGCTGGGTCATCGGACTCTATGCAACGCGTGTGGACTGTACTACAGGAAGCTCGTGAAAAGGTTTGATAACAAGAATGCTAACTTGATCATGAAGTTTAAAAAGCTAGTGAATCCGCACGATAGGAGGATTCCTCATACGTTTGACGTGCCAAATAATCTAATTCAGCAATGGGAGGAAGAGGAGGGCCTCCCATTGGCTAAGTAGCTCCAAAAATTTAATTCATTAATACTAGTTAGAGATGACGTCCTATCGTCATTACCGTTCCTGAGGTGATCAAACTAGTCTGTCTCAATAGTTCTGTTGGTGTTTCAAATCACTAATGATGTTTATATACTCATTTAAGTCCTTTAATTCATGTAAGTTGACCGTTGGGGTGACTTGCTTCCATGTTAACCCCATTAAAAAATCAACTAGTTCGGGGAAACTCGAATGCTCACTGTAAGGTACTTTAAACACCTGGAATTTTTTTCTGTCATTAATTTGTCTCGTAAACCACGTCGGGTTGATTTCGCCAGGCTTAGCGCCTTTCACTTCTTCTATCTTGTCCTTATCGGGACTGCTTGGCCCATACCGTCTGCCAAACGTCCACCCAGTTGGAACTATACCAATGACATCTATATCGAGCCATGAAACTTTCACTACGTCTTTCAAGTACTTGGAAATTAATTTTTCATCGTTCAACATCCTTAGCGGAACAATATGAACCATGTTGTTGAAATCATTGCCCAGCTCTCCACAGTCCATGAAGTGGGTTCGCAACTCTTGATGGTGTATATATAACGGATATTGCAGCACTTTTGATAACTCAATCGCCAATTTTTCTTTGCCAATGCTATACGATCCGACGAGCAATAATTTCCTAGGAGATAATTTGATAAGACGGTGGTCATTCGCTCCACGTTTCGTAATATAATCTTTTAGGAAATAAGCCGTAACCTTTATAGAGTCCTCTTGGTTAGGTAAATTGTGGCACGAATCAAAATAAGTAGTGTCAAGATAAATATCATCCAAGATTCTATTGCTCTGAAGATGTTGCTTCACGTTGTCAAGCACTTTTGAAGTGGCTCTGAAATCTCCAGTGTGTAAAATCTGTCTTACAACGGTCAGCCTACTAGCGTCCCATTCTTGAAACAAAAAAATCTGAGCCCCAGGGCAATGATTTGCGTCCATACCAATTACACTTAATCTGTCTGTTACCCATATTTTCAAATCACTTGGAATCACTGTTATATTATTTTCTGATAGTTTAAACTTCTTAATAAGTAGGATTTTCGTAATTTGTGAACAGTACAATTTCCCTTGGTTCCAACTCTTTTTCAGTCCAATATAATGATCAGAATGGAAATGGGTTAAGAAATAAGTTTGGACTTGAGGGTGGTCAGCAAAATTAAACCCGTCGACACATAGATAAAAACTTCCATCCTGAAACTTTAAAATTTTATAATCTGGCAATTTTGGTCTAGTCTTCTTAGTTGCTACTGGCATGGCAGTCCGATCCTGAGCATGAGACGCAAGTTTCTTCTTAGATACAGTTTTCGTCGGTATAACGGTGGAGTCTATACATGATTCGCAATGAGCCTCTCTTTCATAAAGTTGCAAGATGGATAAGTTCAATTTACAAATCGGACACAATATTATCTCCGCAGAAGCTGAAGAGTTCGTTGAGCTGGGTACATTCTGCTCAACACATGTCTGTATCTCTTCCTCGTGTTCCTCTGTCTCCTCGATGCATACTTGTATTTTCTCAGAGCTGGACTCTTGTACTGATACTGGTGCTTCATCAGTAACTTCTACAATTTCAATATCATCATCCACACAAACCAATTTCTCACTATTTTCGCATTCAGTCAATTCCACTAAATCGTACTCGTCATCTAGCACAACAAAATCCTTAGCAACAGGTTTCGCCTGCGACTGAGACCGAATCGGCGACGAAAAGGGTCTTCTTGGAATATTATATTCATTCAACTTCGTTTGTCTCTTATACTTCACGACCTTCGTAGACCGTTTCGGGACCACTTGACGAGGATCCACCTCAACAATACTCTTTCTCATCACAAGGTAAGCGTCATACTACGCACAAAAGTTAGTCCTATCGTCCAACTCAGTGCCATTGTCAGTAGTAAGAATTCATGATCATAGCATAATAATAATACATGTGAAAAATATAAGCTCATCGCTGAATCATCAACAATAGCATTCACCGCCAAAACATCCAACTCTCCCAGATATAACGTCAAACTTAGTCCTAGTGTGTGATGGGTCTGCTAACCATTATACGGAAACAGAAGCTAAAGAACAACGAGATAAGAGTCCTGCTGCTTGGGCTGGATAATGCAGGGAAATCTACCATAGTGAATGAATTGTTACCGATCGAAGAAAGACAAAGTAGAGTCACACCTACTATAGGTTTTAAGATTCATACGCTAACGTTCAATGAGGGGTTTAATGTTTCCATATGGGATATTGGTGGACAATCCACATTAAGACCGTTTTGGGATAACTATTTTGATAAGCTTGACTTGCTACTATGGTGTATAGATATCAGCTTGCCCCTGCGGTTCAACGAATCTGTAGAAGAATTGGCCGCATTGGTTCGTAGGGACGGTGATAGGCTTGACACACCTGTAGTTATCCTGTTCAATAAGACAGATTTAATCCAGGACGAACTGGCATTACAAAAAAACTTGACAAATTTGAAGAAAGAGATAGAAGATATGTTTCGAATTGACGAAGCAAATACCATGGTACATTTCATCCCTTGCAGTGCCATAACAGGTGCAGGTATAGACGTCTTGAAAACTCAATTGCTTAGCCATTTCACTAAATGATACGATCTCAGTTGTAGCATGCCAAACACACACGAAACGAGCAACCACAACTGCTGCTCATGTCCTCATCGCTCTGTTACTAGCCACGTGTTATATACACATCAAATGAGCTCGCAACAGACGCTACTATGGCACATGCTGGACGTGGCAATGGGTTCTTGTGTGATCACGTGTTGTTAAAGCTGTCACCTCGAGCTTTTGATAGGGGGGTTAGTACTAAAATGATTAACTAGTGGACTTTTACAATTACTAAATGATAAAATGAATCTTAGGATTGTGTTGAGTTTGTTGATCATTGGATCAAGATAAAGCTATTAGTGTGTTGCCGTGTAGTGTATTGACAGGTCATATACATGATAAGGATTGTCTAGTTAGTTTCAAAGTTTAATATAGAGGATTAGAAATTATGGGTAATGTTCCTACCAAGATAGAACAAGAAAATCCAAGAACTGAATCTGAGCGGTCTGATGTTGATGGCGAGTCTATTGATAGGCGAGGAGACGGTGTTGGAGTGACTACTCGTAGTAGGCGTACTACATCGTTGGTGAACTCTTTGCTGAATGGGAGAGCAAGAGCGTATTCTGGTTCTGAGACGACCACTGCTATCGATTCTCCTTCTAAGCGTAAAGTTAGAAGGAATAAGGATAAGATTAGAGAAGAACATGCGAAAAAATTAGTGGTAAGATACGACGAGACTGTAGATGGTGGGTTTTTAGCACCTTATGGAGATCATAATTATAATAAGATGGATTATAACACAGACATTGTAAGGACGATGATTATTGAGAGGAAACTAGCTCCCTTTTACACGCCTTTGCAAGACTATGATGAAAAGTGGACGCAAGAGGAAGTGATTAAAATCGTGGAAGGCCTTCCTTTGCATACGCCATTTAAAGAATTTTTGGAAGAATATGAAGATATACCTGTTGGTGATTTGAAGCAAGATAATTTTGACGATTTGATAGATACAAGTTTATCTAAGAAAGAACAAAACAGAATGAGGTCTAAGATATTTAAAGCAAGGTTGTATAGAAAGAGAATATTGTGGCAAGAAATAGCAAATGAAACTTTTTTGGAACAAAAAATTGCTGTTAAAGAAGGCCTTACCAAGAACAAATATTTACCAAGTGACGATTTGAAGTATGACCTATACTCAACCGGTTCAGAGTGTCCTATTTGTTTCTTATATTTACCACAGCCGTTTAATATGTCCAAATGTTGTCAACAACCGATTTGTACCGAATGTTTTGTCCAAATTAAGAGAGCAGAACCTCATTTTCCTCACGAAGAAGTAGATCCAACACAGCCAGTGACAAATGATAACGAGAAGGATCCAAATTTACTTACATCTGAACCAGCAAGCTGCCCATATTGCGCTACCCCTGGCTTTGTGATTACGTATACACCGCCTATTCATAGGAAAATGGGGATAAATGGTGGAAATCCATACCAATATAAACATACGGATGGTATAAAGAGTACCACTCCAAATCCTGAATTTAAACCTATCACAATCTCCTCGGATGATATACGTCCAGATTGGGAGAGAAAATTGGATAAAGAACGTTCAAGACTAGCAAGAAGATCAGCCAACGCTACTGCGATTCATGTCAGTAACCAATTGATTGATCTTGACCATCCTAGCCATAGAGACTCAAGTCCAGAAATGAAATCTGGAAATGATACTAGTAATGGGAAGTCAGCTCGTTCCACTCGAAAGACAAAAAGACGTCCCACTATTGAAGAACTAGAAAATCAAATGTTAGAACATGCTATAAAATTAAGTTTACAAGAAGATACTAAAGTTGAAAATAAGTAAACTAAAAGCACTTTTGACTCTTTTCATAAGCTTTTATATAATGTTTGTCTTTAGTGTAATGTCATTACGATTATCTATGTTAATTGATCTTCTACAACGTCTATCAAGCATACAAATTAGTCAATTCAACTTACGTTCGTTTAAACGATGTACATATAAATTAATATCTATATAGTAATGGATCTATATATTAAAGTTTAGTATATACTAGAAATAAAATGCATTGTTGTTCTTACCTATAACAATCTCATTATTTTTTCTTTTCAGCTTCAGCTTCAGCCTTTTCTCTGGCTCTCTTTTCTCTAATACCTTTGTATCTCTTTTCAGATCTAGCCAATCTTAGAGTAGTGTAAGCAGACTTGCCGTCATCTTCAACAGCTCTAGTTTCTTTATCAGTGACTGGTTGAGAGATTGGGAAAGAAGCAGAAGCAGACAAAACTTGTTCGGCTTCTTGGGCTTTACCACCTTTTCTTGGGAAGACAATGATCTTAGATTGGTATTCTTTCAATCTTTGAACGTTCAATTCGAAAGTTTCTTTGTTGGTGTTAGAACGTCTGTGGTCAACGGCAATACCGATGGTTCTAGCGTAAGCTGGAGTCAAGCCAGCAGCTTTTAACTCAGTAAAGGTGAAACCTCTACCAGCTCTGATCTTTCTGTTGTATCTGATCGTTGGAGCTCTGACAACTGGTCTCAAAAGGTCCAATGGTCTTGGAGCAATCTTGGCAGCTCTGGCAGCTCTGGCGTGACGTCTAGAGACTTTCTTACCGGCTTGGTCAAAGTGAACTTTGACACGTTCTTGCCAGTGCTTTCTGAAGTGGTTCTTCAATAATGGTAAATTCTTGGAGATAGCTGTACCACAAATATATTGTATGAAACATCACAATATCCTAATCGTTAGTAAAGAGATTCTAAAGATAATCAAACATATGGAATAAAACTGGAAACAAATACAAATTCAAGATAGCCCGACAATGCTGTTTGATCTTACGAAGTCATACTTCCTCGCGTTTATCATTGCAGAACCACGGTCTTTATCTGTTAATGTTTAACTCCATCTAGTTTGTATTTCAACATACCCATTGTTGTTCAATCGATTACTGGTTTACTAGAGAATAATCAAGCCAAACTAAAGATAAAACTCAAGAGTAACCGAAACCACTCTGAAGTATCAACAGTCAAAAATGACCTAAACCAATAACACATTGCACCATCACTACAACAGGTGAGAATCATCGTGCAATGGTCAGTAAGTTGGTAACAACTCCTCTCAGTGGTCCGATGAGATTGTGAGTCTGTGACGCTGGGCTGCACATAGTATTACTCTAGAGATATCCAATTACTAGAAGCGGTACAAATTTGGGCAAAAATACCTGTTTTCTCATGCAATAATTTTTTTTCTTGATTAATCTTTCGTATTTGCACACTTCTCAACAAACAAACTATGCGGTGTATGGGTCTATAATAGCAAAGGCAACAGTCGTAAGTATTTTTTTGCAAGCTGCATTACACGCGCTGTTCAGTTTTCCGCCTAAATATGCACCACGCCTGCCGATGGACTGGGACTAACATGGTGTGCATGGGAAAGAGCTGCACTGCTCCGCACGGTGTCTCCCTCTAAGAAATTAATTTTCAGCCTAGAGAATAGACAGAAAGCTTCATTGAGCGGAATTTTGATGAATTTTTCATTATTGGTTATTGAGCCTCAGTGGATATCATCACTAGGGTTTTATTTGTGATAGTTATAGTTCGTTGTTTTGAGCTTTACTCGTCCTACTGCATAGAGAACCATATACACAAGACGGAATATATACAATGTCCACTGTTCCAAGCGTTCAAACTTTTGGTAAGAAGAAATCTGCCACTGCTGTGGCCCATGTCAAAGCTGGTAAGGGTTTGATTAAAGTCAACGGTTCTCCAATCACTTTAGTGGAACCAGAAATCTTAAGATTCAAAGTCTACGAACCATTAATCTTGGTTGGTCTAGATAAATTCTCTAACATCGACATCAGAGTCAGAGTCACTGGTGGTGGTCACGTGTCCCAAGTTTACGCTATTAGACAAGCCATTGCCAAAGGCCTAGTCTCTTACCATCAAAAATTTGTTGATGAACAATCCAAGAACGAATTGAAGAAAGCTTTCACCTCGTATGACAGAACGTTATTGATTGCTGATGCTAGAAGACCAGAACCTAAGAAATTCGGTGGTAAAGGTGCTCGTTCTAGATTCCAAAAATCTTATCGTTAGAACCCAAAAAGAGAATTACGTACCATCGAAAAATATGTTATGTCGTTTTTTTTATTACTGTAACATCATAAGAAGAAATTTCCACATGTCATTCCAAAATTAATGATAGCTTTTAGAAAATGTTGAACTAAAATTGAAACATCATGATTATAGAAAAAATAATTTGCACAATTACGATTAGTTTCAATCGGGAATCATTATCATTTCATATATTATCCATATGTTTGTATCTAAGTACACCATATATTAATTTAAAAAAAAATTATAATACAATTATCGACAGGTTTATCTTTTTTTATTTTTTAGCATCAATTGAATTGGGAATAAATGTATAAGTTCAAATTAATTAATATAGAAACATAAAATATATATTTTAGGTAGTGTTAGTATATTTGTCACTTGGATTTCAAAGAATATCTACTAAAAAACTCTGGCGCAGGTTGGTATAAATATTATCAAATAGAGGAATCTCTACCAATGAAATACACTTTTGCCCAATCGAATGCAACCAGAACTCTATTTCTAAATGATTGAAACATTGATAAATAAGCTGATTTCCAGAATAAGAATGTTAATGAGCCTGCAGAGGTATACTTGGTGTCACCAAATGAAAGATCAGCAATAGCCTTTTCGTTACCGATATATGCTAGAGCGCCTAGATGACGGTATTTGAAATCTTTTATAGATTCTTGGAATTTCCTCACGGTAGAATCCAGTTTCTGTAATTGCAATTCGGATAATTTATTATCCTTTGCATTTGAATCAATCTTAAATTTCAATTTCTCGATCTTATGTAACTTCTTCATCACTTGAGATAAATATTCACCTTCTTGGTAAGCTACTTGAGCTGTTGGAAATAAACCTGGGAAGAAAGTACAGTCTCCTATAGCAAAAATTGAATCTTCTGCACCTAACAATTGCAATTTGCCATTAATTAACAATCCTCTTTTAGAGTCTTGTTCCTTCAACTTAGACATTAAATCCTTAGATACTTCTCTGGGCGCATTTCCTGTAGCCCATACAAGCACACCGTAATCAATAATATCCTCAGTATTCGTGTCGACATTTTTGCCGTACACTTTAGTATCATCAACTTTTGACACGTGGGTATGTAACTTCAATGAAATATCATCTTGTCTGAATAAGGATTCAGCGTAATCAATTAAATGCTTATCGAAAGTGTTCAAGATATTTGGCGATCCTTCGACTAAAGTGACTTTAATCTCCTTAGATAATTCGGGCATCCATTTTGACAAATCTTGATCCACATAATCCTTCAATTCAGCGGCAAACTCTACGCCTGTAGGTCCACCTCCCACAACGACAAAACTCAATAACCGCTCTCTCTCTTTGTCGGACGGGTGCAACAATGCGGCTTTCTCTATAGAGTTCATGATTTTCAATCTAATCTCTTGAGCGTCGCTGATTTCTTTCAAAAACGACGCATGCTCAAGAACACCTGGAATATTGAACGTAGTTGGTTGGGCACCAACACCAATGACTAAATAATCGTAATGTAAATCTAACTCGTAAGGGTACTCCTCCGAGACAGATTTGATAGCCACAGTTTTTGCGCTGGGATCCACTGATAGCGCTTCCGCTTCAAAATACCCAACTTCACCGCCTGACCTTCTAGCAATAGATCTGACGGGTTCTACAATTGATTTCAACTCTACAGTCCCCACAGGTGTAGAAGGAAGCAATGGTGTGAAAAGAAAATAATTCCTTGGTGATACTACGACCACATTATACTCTCTGGTATCTAAACTCTTCAGGAAAGAAATCGACCCCCATCCGGAACCTAACACTACGATTGTCTTTCTGCGAGATCCATCCTCAAACGTGGAAGATTGAGGAATCTGCGCCAATGGGTTATTTTCTCTATACAGTGAGTAAGAAAAATAACCGACACTAGCAACCAGCGATGCTAATGATAACTTCCATACACCAGAACCTAACTTCCTGAATAAAGATCGGGACCCTTTGGAATTCGTTTGAGACAACGGTTTCGTGGCTGTCCACCGTGGCACCGAAGTATGTAACTGTCCTCGAGGAACAAATTTAGACCGAGACAGTAATTGTCTCTTGATGATATTATTCATTCTTCAATTTTCTAATGCTAATCGCTGTGGTCAAGACAAGGACAAGGACACGTACGAGTACAAGGTAAGACAGGCATACACTGGAGATTACGTACATATATATATGTATATATATCTTTCTCCATGTGATGGCATGGCATTGTGGGTATGAATGGCACCCAACTTGCTCTAACACTGGGACGCAGGACTTCTCTATGCGCTTTGCGCTCTGCGCTTTGCGTTATTTTGCAATGGCGACGCTTTTCTACCAATTTTAGGCCTCGAGCCTCTAAATTCCCAACACTCAAGTCTTGGTGTTCTAACGAGTGCGTCCGTAAAATGCGAGAAAACCGGAGTCCGCGACACATCTGCGAGATCACGGCGATTGGCGCAGAGCGACGGGGCCCCGAGTGTTGCAGTTGCGCGATCTCGGTAATCACGTGATGTTTTTTTTCGTTTTTCGCTTCCGGTCGTTCGAATGGCAAAACAGTTGGAAAAGAAATTTTAGCGTGGGTTGGACGATGGAAAACTGTTTTTCGACGTTTGGTTGCTGGAGAGGGTGTTAGTGTGGCTCCGCGGCAACGATGGCTAGAGGTAATCAACGGGAGTTGGCAAGGCAGAAGAACTTGAAGAAACAGCAAGATGCTGCGAAAGCGCAGAAGAAAGAAGGTGATCCAAAGAAGCGGATGGAAAGTGATGCGGATATCCTGAGACAGAAGCAAGCGGCTGCGAACGCGAGGAAAGAAGCCGAACTACTTGCCAAGTTGAAAGCTGAGAAGGCCAAGAGGTAGAGTTGTTCGAGATATATTTGTTTTGTTTGTATATATGTGGTAATATAACTATATCTTAATTCATTTAGCTTCTTGTATGTGTTCCTTGGCTTCAGCAGCTTTCTCTACATCGTACTTGAAATCGAAATACGATTTTTCGAAATGGTGAAGACGTACAAGACCATCTTCCCCACCAGAGACGTACGAGGTGCCTTGTGGGGAGACGGCAATGGTGTTTAACGGACCGAAATGTCCTCTTACTCTGCCGATCTCTTCGTTGAAAATCTTGTGGTAAAACCTAGCTTCAAATTTACCTTGGCTGGCACTCGTAGTGGTCACATCACGGGCATCTTGCCCACCACCTAGTATGACAAACTCTTTCAAAGGCGTGATACATGCTGTGTTTAGTGGAGAGTCTGCTTCAAATGTCTTTAACACGTTCAACGTAGCGACGTCTACTATGTTGGCGGTAGAGTCTCTACCGGATGTAATGAAGTAAGTTCTATCGGGAGAAAACTGTAAATCTGTGATGTTGCTGGAATGTAGTTCAATGGAATCAATGAAATTATAGTTATCGCTCACATCATACTTGCTCACTTTCCCATCCTTATGTCCGGCGATAATGAATTTACCTTCAGTGGACCAACCAGCTTGGACCACACCATCGAAGCCAGGCTGTGTTTCAATCGTATGTATCGCTTCATTTTCAAAATCAATGATTTCGTGAGTCTCTGGATCTCTCTTCAATGCATAAATGTTAATAGACCCTGGGTACTTCATCACATTGTCCAACACTGCAAGGAAATAGTTGCCACAGGGAGAAAACTCTACATTTTTCACCGGCACGGGAGATTTCCAAGTGAAAACGTTTTGTCCATTGGCAATCGTCCATAACTTCATGGAGTAATCAGCACTTCCGGTAATGGCGTACTTGGAGTATTGGTCAATATCAATGGACCAAATGGTACCAGAGTGACCATCCAACGTCCCTAATCGTTCACCATTGACTGTGTACCACACACTGGCAGAATTATCTTTAGAGCAAGTGAAAAGCAAGTCACCTTCGCTGTTATACTTCACTTGCGTAAGAGGACGCTCATGTCCCATTAACTTGATAGGTCTCATCCTCGTTCAGCTGATTCCGTGCGTCTTGCGGGTTGCTTCGGTGGCAGAGGCATAAACCTGTCCATCACCTATATACATGGCTATTCCATTATATTGGAAAATTTTTCAATTACCATATTTGGTCACGTGAATAAGCACAGCCAGAACACATCATGTAATACGAACAAATGAACCATCCAATGGGACGCCCAAGAGCTTCACCCGACGAGCCTTCACTCGCAGGTGCAAACCACACGCCACGTTTTGAGTCCTTGCGAAACATAGCTCTAATTATCTGGATTGCTTATGTGGGAGGGAAATATTGCACAACGCCCGAAAACGAGCCTATGCACGCTACAAATAATACTAAGCTGCGCATTGTGCAACTGGCTAAGTACCTGGTGCTTGGCTTGCACCAGCAAGTTTGTCAATTCTTCAAAGCCTCGAGGTGGCAAAAATCTCGCGACGCATAACGCGCATATCGCATACCGCGACCTTCAATTCCTTCAATGTTAGCTGGCGGCTCGCCGCGTATGTGGGGACGCATTTAAAAGCAAACGCTATAGCAAACGGCATGAAATTTTACATTCGCGACTGAGACGACAAATGTACGGCTGGACAGTCAAAGAGGCGCTCCTCTTGAAGCAATGCCATCGGAGCGCCTCTTTCGAAAGATTCTCCACCACGTGAGCTGGCCGGTGTCGTCCACGTGATGCGCTAGGGTAGCCGCTCGCAGCCTGATTGGGTAATGTTGCAGCGTCGACGCCGGAGGCCATGCACTGGAAGCTGGTGCATTTCCCTTTGTGGACAACAAATCAGAAGCGTTGCCCCGGCGTCTCCGCGCCTTCCAGATTCGGTCAGGGACTCCGCTATGCTGTCATGACAGCAGCCATATATATAGTGTGGTCCCAAACGATGGCACAATCGGAGTATGACTATTTCTGGAGAGCTTGTGAGGAACAAGGAGACATGGCGGAGTCTGTAGTGGTGAACTCGAACGAGCGATACAGTAAGCGGTTTGCTCGGTTTAAAGAGAGTGGGTATAGACCCAGTTATTTTAAGACGCCTCAGATTATCTCAAGGATAGACGTTTATAAAGTACCTGCTACGAACGCTGTTTTTGATCATGTGTTACCATGCGAGAATCTTACTCTGTATGATGATTTTTATTCTTGTGTAGGCTCTCATTCTAGGTCTATTAGCCCTACAGGATCAACGCCAAAATTAGAGCCCATCCATGAAGAGAGCGGTACTGAAGAGTCAGGGGGTGAATTGGGGCTGTTCAGAGATTGTGTCTTGAGTCACTCTCCACAGAGTTCATCTGATCGCGAGTGTAATAAATTTTCTAGTCGTGTGTGCTGCGACGTGGATTCTCACGAAACTTACCATTCAAAGTATAATTTGAAAAGGTTACTGATTAAATACATTTTCCGATTAGCCACTTTCTGCGAGAGGATAGAAGTGAAACTGTATGAAAACTTTTGGTTATCTGTATTATATGTCAATTTTTGGTTTCCCAAGATCGTTTCCACCATAAAGTATGTCTATTACAAAAAAACACTTTGGTTAAACGTTTTGATTTGTTTACTAACTTAACTGTATTTTTATCTTATCCCATGGTATAAATGTGTTAACCAATAATCGTACGGGAACGGAAATATCATTCTTAAGAGTAAGTGATTTTGTGTCTCTCTAATGCTGTTTTCCACAAAATATATTTTTTCTAAGTTCGGCTTTGTGAACTAAATATAAAATATTGGGCCTAATTCTTAAGTTTGAATCGTGAGAATTATTTATACAAACGACTTTTCCCAATGGAATCAGCGTTGCAGAGGCTCAAGACAAACCTCTTAAGCAATATTCAAGGTGTCTGTCTCTAAAGTTGCCGTGTTCTCAGTATTATTTGTTATCATATTTATTAGATCATTAGTTAAGCGCGATACGCCAAACAGTACACATATCAGTCCCTCTTCCCCAACAAAACTTGGTGACATTAGCAATAAATCACAACAAGGGGCAGTGATAAGCTTTATTACCGATATTACAAATAAAACCCTAGTTAAATTTAGGGCAAGACCATATTTGACCACATTCCAAACCATATTCATTATTTTGGCCATCATCCCCTTTGCCAGTATAACCGTTATAATGGTGTCATTTACTACAGTGTATTTCTTCATTTATTTGATTTTTTTCATTATGATTGGAATAATTTCATCCTTCTTAATTATCCCACTTTTAGGAACATCGTTCATATTTGCTATAGGTGTGGTAATAATGGGATTTTTTAGCAACTTGAGTTTTAAAATGGGCCAAAGCATATATTTGAAAGCTGATTCGCATTTAAAGAAAATATTACTAAAGATGTCAGCGCATACCGATAGAAAATCAATGAATGCAACACCACTAAATGCTCGCAACAATGAGGAGTTTGAATTAAATAAAACCCAATTGCTCCCAAGAAGAGGCTCTACAATTCAAACACCATTCTTAGTGGACGAATTACAAGTAAGTGCCAGTATTTAGCAAGAAGTCATGCCATGTGCGAACGTGCCAATAATTGGCTTTACCCGGAAAATAGCCTTTTTTTTTTTGTAAAAAAAAAATTGAGAAGGATCAATTTGAAAACATGGAATTTAACAGCAAAGATCTCAGTACTAAGGCAGTCACTTACATTACGGTATTTCCATTTATTTGGCTCAAGATTTCCCAATCATATATAAAGGTTTAACGATATATTAAGACAAGCCATGCAATTGATAAATTTCTTTCTAGTGTTTGTCAGTTTGTTTTCCCACTTGGTTACAGCCTTTATAGTGGAAAATTCAGAATTAGTTTACACTAATGGTAGTGGTATAGTGACAATTATAGGCACTGTGGAACCTAATGACGACATTAACTTATTAGAACAAAACACTGTCACCATTGATTCATTAAAAGAGAAATTTAGTTTAGAGTTAAAATTGGATTCCGAACCTGAACAATTGAGCCTGTTATTCGGATTACCTTCAAAATTTGCTGAGTTTCCACTTGAATTGATTAAAACAACTGATAGTGATAAATTTGATTATAAATTCGACTTGGATTTGCAAAAATTACCCGAGTCACTATTCCATTACTCTCTCAAAGAACAACTGCCATTAATTGCTACGTTAATCGTATCATCTAAGGATAATGCAGCTGGAAACATCTTCAAATCAATTTTCCAAATCAATTTAGATTCAAATTTGAAACTAAATGACAAATTCCAAGAAGTGACAAGATACGGTGTACAACCTATCATTAAACACATTTTCTCCGAACCTCACAAGACTGTATCACCATTTTTAGCACAAACGATGGTTTTGATTACTATATTTATCACCATGGCCCTTATCGTATCCTGGTTTTTGAGTGGTGCTGCTACGTTCAGTAATTTACCCAAATCTATAGATGGTGCCATAACATTAATGGGGTTAATCATATCTGTGATTGGATTCGAATTAGCATTCACATGGTATTATTTAGGGAGTAGTATATTTGATGCTATCCATTACGGGTTTTATTTAGCCATTTTTGGACTATTTACAGGTACAAGGTACTTAAGATCTGCCAAAGAAAATTGAGAATTGTTGTATATATATATAGAAGTTGTATATGAATATATTTGATTGCTCAGGAAGATGTGTTTGCACGGACTAGGTGACAGCCGCACAGTCCACATAAGTGTTACTAATCCATCTTGTACCCCAAATGGTTCCATTTTTGTATAAGGGTTCTTGGAAATTTGTAGCTGCCACGATTTTACCAATGATCAAACCCATTGGAACTACACTGTAGCTTCTAGAGTCTAAAGAATATGAAAGGTTATCTCCAGTGACCCATACATGGCCTTTAGGAATCTTAATAAACATATTCAATGGGTTATCATCATCTTGTAAACGATCCCAATCATCACTTGTAGCGGAAGAAGGGTCTACTAATACAATATCCCCAGGCATCCCAGTTATCCTTTTGCAAACTCTTCTACCATCACCGTTAGGTTTCTCTAAGACCACACAATCCCCAATCTGAATGTCTTTCCCATTACGGTACCGTTTCAAGACATGAACGTAATCACTAGAAGGTGCCAGAGTAGGAATCATGGACTCGCCTCTAGTTTCGGAAAATTCATAGAACCTCGTATGAGTTACATAGAGCAACGAGGCAGATTTGATTACAAGACTAAGACTAGACACCCATTTTCTGATCATCAGACCCGACAGTCTTAGTAGTATATTTAGCAGTCCATGGAACCAGAGTGCAGTAAGCGATGAGTTTTGCTTTAATTTTTCACAGAGACAAATCTTTTTGAAGCTCTTAAACATGACAAATCCAATAATATTGTGGTTTCAAAATTGTTTAGATACGTGGATAGAACCAAAATCACTAAGAAAGAATGATCAC
Organism: Sungouiozyma ichnusensis; assembly: GCA_030580495.1. Taxonomy (NCBI): domain Eukaryota; kingdom Fungi; phylum Ascomycota; class Saccharomycetes; order Saccharomycetales; family Saccharomycetaceae; genus Sungouiozyma; species Sungouiozyma ichnusensis. The sequence continues at coordinate 118,781 of JAKTTC010000011.1, forward strand.
ACCAAAGTTTTCAATTACCCAAGATGATCAATTCTTGTTTGTCACTGTAGAGATTAGTGACATGATTCGTTTTCAAAGCGATGCTCTACAGATAGATATTAGTGAAAACGTATTGATATTCCACCTGTCGCCTTATTACCTTCGTCTTAGGTTTGACAACCAATTGGTTGATGATGAGAGGTCTGGTGCTAAATTGGAGAGTGATGTAAATGGCTCTAGTAAGATAATTATTACAGCACCAAAAGCCAATGAGGGCGAAAAGTTTGATGATTTGGACTTACACAGCAAGTTAATGGCAAGACTCATTCAAACTGAAACGACCGAAATGAACAAAGGGCCTTTGATACAAGAAGTTGGAACTTCGGGACCTCAAGTGGAAGAAGCGAATAATAATGTGACTGAGCGAGTCGAGTCTGGTGCAAACTTCGGTTGGGAAATCGAGCAAAAAATTGAAGACGAAACTACTTTAACTTCGTTAACCGGTGCTAACAAGTATGGATTCAATAACCAATACGATAAATTGATTGGCATTTCGATAATGAATGGGAACGATATCAATGATCTCGATGACCCAGAGCATGCATCGACTTCTGATAGAGTGAAGGAACGAATCCTGAAAGAAAATGAGAAATTTGATCCTGAGTATTATATATCTGAATATATGACATTAAATTATGGTGATGAAGAAGACCTCGAGATCAATGGTATCAAAAAGATATTAAATTTTAGACCGATTTTGTTACAAGACTTAGAATCCATCACTGATGAACAAGATATCCAGTTTAATGATTTTGAAATGAATCAAATGCAAAAAAATTTACCCAAGAGACAATATTTGATCAGCGACATCAATGTAGTTAAAAGAAATTATGTGACAATAATTAACTTATTATTCAGTTACATCTTTGAAAATATGGAAAATGAAGGTGATACGACCGTAGAGACTCCATGGACTATTGGAAAGCTGACTCCACAACTATCATGCTTGGATCAACAATTGGTCCAAGAGAAACAGGCAAATGATTTACTAAGACCAATCACTATGCTAGAAACACAAGAAACTTCCATGATTAAAGCAAGCATGATTACTAGTATACGAAGATCCTTATGCTACCCACTGCACAGAAGCATGGCCCTGTCGTTAAGAGTCTTTGACCACGTCTTAACAGTACTGTATAAGGGTAGGAAGAAGTTGGTTATCAGAATCCTATTAGCCATTCACGAACTGTATCGATTCCATGACGTATATTACGTTTACAATAAAATCTTGTTAGACGATCTGGTAGCATGGTTCATCTCATCGGGCGACTCCAACGTACTCGTGTCTTTAGCGAAAGAAGTCGAACAACACTTAAAGACGATGGATAGTGAGTCAATACGATTTGAAGAGAACCGTTTAGAACAATCTGATGCGGAAACTTTTACATTAAAATCGCTAGAACAACTAGCGGAAGAATACCATGCCACTGACATGGATCCGCAACCTTAGGTATATTCTCACCCAAACAATAACCCGTAGATATTGAACCAGTTCCCATCGGTCTTTGCCAGGATGGAAGTCTTCTCAAGAGTCACATGACCAGTGGCGTTTGAAACGATATATCCATATGAGGTAGCTCTTTCCTGAATCGGACACTTTTGCAGTTTCTGGCCTTCCTTTTTAGAGCACAGCTTTCTTTATAAGCCTCTGCGACGTTTTTATGAGGGTTGCTGTAGACTGTCCCTTCTCGACTAGGAAATACAGGGAACTGGGATTTATTTTGGAATTTCAAGATAATTAACTAGAAGATAAGCTCTTGATGGCCATCTCTTTAGAAGTAAAGTAACCACCTAGTTGTCCATTTCCACCTGAAATAACTGTTAGGATTAGTGTGCTATATTGATTGCTATTCAATTTGACCTCATCGATTTAAATTTTGCTCATTTATTTTGTGTAGAAAGGATTGAAAACGAAAGTTTAGTGAGTTTGTTCTTGGAACCTTGAATGGATTTTCTTCGAAATGTCTAGATATAACACCATGCCATATAGCATGTCTGATATGTTGTCCCAACAGCAGGCTAATTTACAACATTTACATAGTTTACAGAACCATTCGAGGAGTTTAACTGCTGCAGACAAACCGACATCATATTTCCAACAACGATTACAACAGCAACAGAACGTTTCGTCTCATAAGAACTCACTTCCTAAGGAAGGGTTACTGAATGTGTCTCACACGTCTCCTAATGCGATGAATTTGCCGACGACACCTAATTCTACGACAATGTCCCCGAACGGGATATTGAATAATGGGACGGAGAATTATTTAAATGCTCCAATCAGATCAGGCCCTAATGATGTAACTTTTCCGCAAAGCCAGAAGACACCTCAAAAGAATTCATTGACCAATGCCTCTGTGCAATCAAAGAATAGACCTTCTTTGAAATCTCAGAAAAACGGTATGCAACAGGATGTCACGTCACCTTTAGTATTACTGGTTCCAACAAACGCACAACCGACTACGATACTTGCCAACAGGTTTAGTGCGTGGAGAAACGTCATTAAGTCTATTTTAACGTATTTGACGGAAACTGCTTCTATCCAGGATGAGATTATTAGACAGCAGTTAAGATTAAGTCACGCTGTACAATTTCCTTTTTTCAGTATTGAGAATAGATACCAACCGAACACGGCAGAGGATAAACTGAATCAAAAATTCTTTACGCCATTAGGGTATGGATCCATTCAGGACTTGCCTACTATTTTCAGCCAATACCACGAATCAATGGCTTCTCATGCTGCTAAAGCTTCAAAAGAACTGACCAGTGAAGTAATCCCAAGATTAGATGATTTGAAAAGAGATCTGTTGGTAAAGATAAAAGAGATTAAATCATTACAATCGGATTTTAAAAATTCTTGCGCTAAAGAATTGCAATCCACAAAAGAGTTATTAAGACAATTTCATGATTCCATTAAGGATGCAAATTATTCGAGGCCTAAACAGGATCCGTTCTTATTGAAGATTAACTTAGAGAAACAAATTAAGAAGCAGATTAGTGAAGAAAATTTCCTTCATGAAGCTTTCAATAATTTACAATCTTCAGCAGTGGAACTAGAAAAAATTGTGGTCATGGAGATTCAAAATGCGTTAACTATTTATGCTAGATTAGTGGGACAACAGTCTCAATTAGTGTTTGATATTCTGATATCTAAATTGGACATTGGATTTTTCAATGTAGACCCACAATTTGAATGGAATAATTTTATTGCTAAGGATCCTAATTTTATCCAGCCAAATTTGCCGATGAGATCATTTAAAGATATCTCATATAAAGCACAAAATGATCCAATGACTTCGGAAATACGATCTGGTTTCTTAGAGAGGAGATCGAAATTTTTAAAATCGTATTCAAAGGGGTTTTATGTCCTAACGGCTAATTATTTACACGAATTCAGAACCGCTGATCGTAAGAAAGATTTAACTCCTATAATGTCATTACTTTTATCTGACTGTATAGTGAAGGAATATTCACGAGAAAATTCTTCAGATAACAAGTTTATTGTTTATGAAAAACAACATGGCTTTATAAATAGAAGTCATAATTGGATATTCAAAGTCGGATCATCCCAAGAGATGAAGAAGTGGTATCACGATTTAAAGAAATTAACAGAAATGAGTGACTCTAAGGATAAGATTAAATTTGTACGAAATAAATTGGAGAAACGTCAAAAGAGGCTTGATTTAACTCAAGATGAAAACACATCACCTAATGACCGAAATCAGGATAACAGTAATAGTGACAGTTATGGTAACCATATGTTTAGACATGGTATCGATACTGGAGATATGCATTTTCCTTTAGATTCGAACGGCAATAATGAAAATACAACGATGACAAACACTGAAACGTTGTCTTCCATACCTGACACTAACGATTCGCACTTAAACAACGGTGCTCTACCTAACATATTCATAGAAACACCTATTACGGACAACAAGGCTAATTTCTATTAAATGACACAATGTGCAATTTTTATTAACTTCTCCACCGGTTTAATTGCGTTGATTAGCTTATAGTTTATATGCTTAGAAACTAAGTAAAGTTGATAATAAAAAAAGATAAATATTCTAATAATGATGAGTGTGACAACGATAAGTATGATTAGGATGACGATGATTTCGAAGGTTTTTTGTAACATTGTAAATTGCTATCATCTGTCTCTTAGTTCTGTAACCAGTTCTAACAATGGACCAAAATCTGATGCTTTCAATAATCTAAATTCTTGTGCAAACAAACAAAAATGTCTAAAACTTGTATTTAAGACAGTTTGCAAATTTAATTCTAAGATTTCATTGAAATGGTGGCAATAGATATGGGCATAGACACGAAACAATCTTCTTAGCATGGGAATAACTACTCTATCCATGAATTTATCAGGGAAAGCTCCATCTTTCCTACTTGGAAACAAAGATTCATCATCAAACTGATCTTGACACCATCTCATCAAACTTTCGACATATTTGGGAGCACTGACCGAAACTGGAGCCGTATTTTTACTATAAGACCATAAATATTCGTATTCATTAGTAGCGATCATTCTGGGACAAGTGATAGGAGAGCAAAATTCAGTGATAGTACCGTATAACATGTTAATTTGATTATAAAAATCTACCACATGAACTGCCAGCCATTCATCCTCATTTTCACCCTTTGGCAATTTAACTGCTTGATTTAAAACGCCTTCTGAACCTAATGTGACTTCTACAATCTTTTTAATATCTTGATGCGTAGTGACTGTAGTTCCAGATATCGGTTGGATGTAAGGTCGTTGGTGTGATGGGGTATAATTGAAATCAGTGACTTGCGGTGTAAACGAATTAGAGTAATTTGGTTTAATACCTTGTTCATGCTGAGATTGTCTTACTGGTGTGTTTAAATTTTGTATATTATTGAACAAAGCTTGTTGTTGGAATGGCTTGGAATCTTTATAACTCGTTGGAGATTGCGAATTCAGGACATTCTCATTCTTATGATTCATCCCATTGGGCAAAGGGTGCTCCTCATCAGTGGATTGCTCATTACCTGTGTTCCATTTAAACCCTCTCGTGGAACGAATAGTTTGACCGGGACTCAAATGACTAATTGAAAAATAATTTTGAAAAGAAAGAAAGTAAAAGGCTGCACAGAGCAAGCAAAATAAAGTAGAGTATCATACTTGTATGGCTTGATATCAACAAAGCAGCAAAACTTTCACCTACCGATCATTTTAATAAGGATGTTAGTATAAAAATTCGAATGACTATGAAAAATTCACCATTTTAAAACATACAAGTTTTGTAAAAAAGACATTTCAGTGTGTTATCTATTAGAGAGTCACACAGCAGCACTAGTATCAATATATCAAATAACCTTCAGGCCTTTGAACTTTGACTGATTGTAAATACAATAAATGGAACGTTTGGATCATTTTTCGATTGTTTTCGTTTTTGAGAAATTCCCTTTTTTGGACACGCAAGAAAAACTTATTTTACATCCGGGTAAAAGTATTTTCCAATAGAAGATACTGGATTTTATTTAAAATTAGTCACGGATCCCTTTAGTGATGGGATGACTATAGCTACTTTCTTCATAAATAGGTTGAAGTATTACACTCTAGAGACTATTTTCAGTGTAAATATTGTATAAGAGTTTACTTGAGTGGGTCTGTGCCTCTTATTATTTTGGTTTTAGCATTATTTTGGAGAGTTTTATTCCCTTTCTTGGAAAGCCAAAGTTATTATTTAACCAGACAGTTGTTTTCAAACCAATAATCTGACTGTTGCTGACATATGACCGATCTTTTTAAGGAGGTTAAGTTTGATAAAGATGATGAGAAAGAGAATTTAGAGGTCAGTGTAGCCCCTGATGACGCTGAGAATGCTAAGAAGAAAGTCATGATCCAATTAAACCAGATTATTGCTGACCCTAAAGATCCGCTGGCGGAAGAAGAACAAGATGATGTTGCTGAATTAGCTGATTTGAAGCAATTACCTTCTTTCAAGAAACGGCCCTTGAGTGATACGCCAGTAGCAAGTACCTGGGCGTCTCCAAACGTGTCAGCGTCCCCTTCACCGGTGCCTAGTTCTATGAACCTCGTCTCTATGACGAAGAAAACTAATGCTTCTAGTATCGATAATGAAATGGAGGACTCTAATATTCAATCTCCTCTAAGTAAAGAAAGCATCGCATCACCTTCTAGGTTCACTCATAAAAGAAGACGCCCTACAACAATAGACGTGCCAGGTTTAACGAAATCGAAATCTTCTCCAGATGGGTTGATTTCAAGAGAGGATTCTGGTTCTAAACTAGTTATCGTCATGGTAGGGCTACCTGCAACGGGTAAATCGTTTATTACCAACAAACTGTCTCGTTATTTGAATTACTCTTTGTATTACTGTAAAGTTTTCAATGTCGGTAACACTAGAAGAGATTTTGCTAAGTCACACGGACTTTCAGAGCAAGATTCGAATTTTTTCAACCCTTCAAACAAGGAATCTGCTAAGTTGAGAGATAAATGGGCAATGGACACTTTAGAAGAGTTATTAGATTATTTGCTGAAGGGAGACGGATCAGTGGCCATTTTTGACGCAACAAATACTACAAAGAAAAGAAGAAAATCAGTTGTTGAGACTATCAGGAAAAGAAGCGCTCAGTTGAAAGTTTTATTTTTAGAGTCTATTTGTACAAATAGAGCAGTGGTGGAAAATAATATTAAACTAAAATTATTTGGACCTGATTATAAGGGGAAAAATCCAGAAGACAGTTTAAGAGACTTTAAAGAAAGGTTATCAAATTACCTCAAAGCATACGAACCTATCCAAGACGATGAAGACTTACAATACATTAAGATGATAGATGTCGGGAAAAAAGTGATAGCATATAGAATCGAAGGGTTTCTGGCATCTCAAACAGTTTACTATCTTTTGAATTTTAATTTAACAGAGAGACAAATTTGGATTACTAGAAATGGAGAAAGTCACGATAACGTTTACGGAAGATTAGGTGGTGATTCTGATTTAACCCCCAGAGGAGTTAAATATGCGAAGGCATTAACAAAATTTATTGGAGAACAACGTGAGAAGTTTTGTGAAGAACAGTTGCTAAAAAGACGTGATTCGAATAGCAATATCAAATCAAAAGATGACATTATTCAAACATTCAAAGATGTTACCAACGATGAACATTTTGACAATTACTTTGTATGGACGAGTATGCGTAAAAGATCTATCGAGACTGCCCAATATTTCAATGAGGACGATTATCCAATAAAACAGATGAGAATGCTAGATGAAATAAATGCGGGAGACTATGAGGGAATGACATACTCTGAAATTCAATCAGAGCACCTGGAAGAGTTCAATAAGCGTCAAAAGGACAAAATTAGATATCGATATCCTGGCATTGCAGGTGAATCTTATATGGATGTGATCAATAGATTGCGTGCTGTGATTACTGAGCTAGAGAGAATTGAGGACAGTGTCGTAATAGTAACACATAGAGTTGTAGCCCGTGCATTGTTAGGATACTATTTGAACCTAGGAGTTGATATTATTTCTAATGTGGACGTACCATTGCACTGCATATATTGTTTGGAACCCAAACCCTATGGTATTACTTGGACTCTTTGGGAGTATGAAGAAGAATCGGATACTTTCATTCTTGTACCTGAGTCTGATCTAAATACAACGAAAGTACAAGAAGTTGGATTAGTGTATAAAGAACGAAAGTTTTCTGTGGTTCCTACTGCACCTCCCAGTTCCGTTAATGGTAGAAGCGATTTTTTGTCCAAGAGAAGAGCAAGCGTAAGTTTTTCGGGTGCTGGAATTGAAGTGAATGACAAGGCTAAACCATCGTCAGCTCCTACAAATAAAAATAAATTGTTTGCAGGTAGCAGTACGTCAGGGCCAACAGCGGATAGTACTTCGATGTATTCAAACCAGCATAGACGTCCAATAAGAAATAACGATGTAAATATCTTAAAAGATATGGGAACTAACAAAAATGATGATAAAAGACGGTTGTTACGTGAGCGGTTTGAAGTGGATCAATTAAATCAGAAATTAGCACAATTGAAAATTTCACGTTCATTTAAGGATGATAATCAACAAGAAGCAGATAATGATGAGGCTATATTCGTTGACGAAAATTGCGATATTAAAGATCACACGTCTCGCTCAATGTCTAGGAGTCAAAGCCATTCATAACTGACAAGAAAAAAATCCTGTATCTAGATTGCGGTAATACTTCAAGACATTTAGGTGTCAGGTACATTTACATAAATATAATTGAACGAACTTATTTATATGACTGGTATACATTCCCATGTTTGACTAGTTTTCTTTCTTAAATATGAATTAAATCGAACCATAGACAATACCAATGGCATCTACCCATTGCCCGACTCTTCCGGTAATACCAAGTATGGTTTGTCCCTGCGGAGGATGTAGTTCACCTAAGCCTCCACCACTTGTATTTCCGAACAGTTGCGTAACTTTCCCTTTATTCGTAATGAATTGAACTGCATCTACCCATGCACCTGTCCTGACATTCATACCTACAATTGTTTCATCACTATCCAAATTAGTATCCGTAAAATTTGGTGTCGCATTACCAAATAATACACTGTTAGATTCGCTTACCGAGAATGATTTTAACGAATTGGTAATCTTTCCTAAATACGTCCTTGGCGGCACATCGGGCATCTTTGTCTCATCACGTAGGAAAAACCTAATCCCATCTAAAGCATAACCGTGATACACTCTTACCGTAATAACGTTCTTGAAATTGACAGGGATAATACCGATATCATGACCACGGTCTGAACTACCCAATACAGGTGATTTGATACCGTTTGTATTTTTTGGGTAGCCATAGTTTTCCAAGGATATGGTAGCATTTTTTACCAAACTGGCAAAGTTTTCATAGAATGCATCTGGCGAATTAACTGCTAAGACTCTCACTTTAAAATCATTGGCATGTTTTGCAGCTTCATCTGGTGGGATACGAGATAATAAATCATGTAGTGAGAGAACAACTTCTTTTTGAGGTCCCATGCCCCCCAAGGACTTAGGCAGATACTCAATAGAGCCCTTAGCCAAATCACCGCAAACAATTTCAATCAGATATATCCCGGTGTTAGAAGTGAAACGGCACATATCATTCCCTAACGCTAAGAAAGTTGGTTGAGGAGTTTTAAATCCACCATTTTTACCTGGTCTCATAAAGCTTGGATCTTTAAAATCCTCGGGTCTTGTACACGCTGGATGATACAAGTACCTGATTAAATCTAATCGATGCCATGTACATTCTTCCTTAGGGAAAATAGGAGATTTAGCCCCATAAGAGTTGGTTCTTAAACAGTAAGCCTCTTTAGTTAAGAAAGACCTATTAAAAGTAACGTAATCTCTCAACATTATCCCATGCTCTTGATGAGGTGAGCCTAACGAATGCCCAACTTCATGCAGGAAAGCACCCAAAGTAATATTCAAACATTCCCAATGAGTTCCACATTGGTTTGCATCATTAGCTACTTCTTTAGTAGATACTCTAGTATCATCTAAAAAGTATGGTACTACATCTTCCATACAAGTTGGCCAAGAGTAAATACCATGAGACCCAAATATAGCGAGCTTAAGGTTATCATCTCCACCACCTAAGGCAGCATGACCAAGCACTAAATTCCCATCCCAATGAGTATCCAAATAAATACAAGCAGCTTGTACTGCAGGCTCGTCATGTGTGAAAGGCCCCCCATAATTTCTTAATGATTCCATCGCCCAACTGTACAAGGCTCCAGTATTATTACCTTTATTGTTTTGTTGAGCCACGTTAGGATCTCTTATCTCCCTCAAAGTCTTGTGAGATTTAATAATATGAATCTTGACAGTGTTTCTCTCCTTCTGTGAGGACCTAAATAGAGTATCCATTGCCATTTCCTCTACAAAATTGAAAGTACGTTGACCAAACCCACTTCTAAGCATTTGTTCATTAGTGTATGCTTGCATCAGCCTGGCAGCAACTCTCAATTTTTTTACTGCAAGGTCTAGTCCGTTACCACCTTCTTTGGATTTCTGACTCATTGGAGAGTCATATTGCAACGGAGAGTCCTTAGCCACAATAAGACACAAGTGAATCTGCTTATTTTCATTCATCCGGGTGTAGACACACTCAATGTTCAAAAATTCATTAGTATCTGTGACAAAACTTAGCTTATTGGTACCTTCAGTCAAAATAATGGTAGCTTTGAAATTCGTAGCATTCACAGGGAAAGTCAATGGGGGCAGCGACTGATGTTGTACTTGAATACTCTTAGCCTTACTTTGTTCACCACACGTCCCATGGATAATCAAACAGGGAGAAATCAATTGCTCATTAGCATTCAAGTTGAACAGTTTTATACCCATTTTCTTACACAGGTTTGGTCTAATTGGTTGAAATTAGCGAGATAGAACAATTAAATAGAACCAGATGACTTTCTGATCTTGAACAGAATCTTCCACTCTCGAGAAAGAAAGTTTTTGGCTTAGTAATAGGGTCTTTTTTTCAAGTTCCGTGCTTCGAGAAAGAACCTTGAAAAAAATTCAGAAGTATTATATAATATATACAGAAACAGCCGCACAGTCGTCCAAAAAACATAGTGACACCAGCACGACGCCGCTGGACCCTAACCAGGGCAAGAGCATACGCGGAACAACGCTATCTGGTGTGTACCCTCTCTCTTTACAAATACTTGACCCATTTGAATGAAGGAAACCACTGATGCACAGTTGAGATACTGCTCGACCACGTGACTTCATCACGTGACCACATACCAAGTAGTCCCGTGACTTAGGGTTTGAAGAACCCTATTATACCAGTCACTATATACGAAAAAGCTTAGCTCGTGACTCGGTTTCCATAAGCTCAAGAGAATCTGCGCAGGGGCTTTAGAGTTGCCATACCAGATTCTTACCATGGCAACTTCTTGGCAAGTTTCCTAGCTGAATAGGAGGTTTTCTGTTCAATTGACATCTGTGGGAATCGTATTGAACCGACGTTAAGCGTTGCTCTCAGTTTGACACGAAGATCTTGTTATTTGCTTGTAGGAATCCACCATTTTCTCTGACTCTAAAATGGCAAGTCATCCAAAGAGAAGAGTTTATCCGCAAGCTCACGTTAGTCACGTTAACGACTCGGTCACTTCAATTACTAGTGACCGTTCAATACCTTTGCAGGAACATTTGAATGAGCAATTGCACGAAGCAGCTAATAGTATGGAGAATTTACATATGCACAATATCCCAGTCGTGGATCCCAAGATATATTACCAATCGAATTCAAACAGTGAGTCTGCCCAAGAGCTAGCGATGGAACGGAATGGCTACACCAATGTGTTCCAGTCAGACCTCTTGGCAGAATTGCCCCCTCCTATTAGTGATTTGTTAATAGCTCCGCCCCCAATCCATATTGATCCTCATAGAACGCTATTTGTTAATGCGCGAGTAAATGCTTCACCAGAATATATTAGATCTACTTTGAACTCAATACCGAAGAGCCACAATGTTTTCAAACAAGCCAAGCTACCGTTAGCGCTAGTGATAAGACCATATATCCACTTGCGTGATGATGTAGAACCATTACCTCTATCGAAGGATCATATGATCATACGTTGTAGAAGATGTCGTTCTTATCTAAACCCCTTCAGCAAAGCTATACCGAATTCAAGGAGATGGAGATGTAATTTCTGTAAATTGGCGAACGATTTTCCAACAGAGTTTGATGAATCCTCCCTCTTAGACCCTACTATGGCAAGACATGAAATGATACAGCCAGCTGTAGAATATATTGCTCCTCCGCAGTATGCAAGTAGGGATCCATTAGCTTGTCATTACACTTTCATTATCGATGTCTCTACTATGGCTTTGCAAAATGGTTCTTTGCAAGAAATTTCTAAATCTTTACTAGAATCATTATCATTAATTCCTAACCATGATGGAAGAACCACCATTTCGATTTTATGTGTTGATCACGCAATTCACATCTTTAATATTCCTTCAGACCAAGAAACGAAGAAGAAGCCAACGTTGTATGATTTGCCAGATCTAGAAGAGCCGTATTTACCTACTTTAACGGGATTAATAGCATCGTTAAATGATTCAAAAGATAACCTTAAAGATATCTTTCTTTCAATACCGTCTATCTTTAAAGCAAACACATGCGCCTCGTTTTGCTTGGGACCTGCTTTGAAGTCTGCGTATAGTTTGATGTCAAGTAATGGGGGTAAAATTATTATCCTTTCATCAACTATTCCAAATTTAGGTGAAGGAAAGTTGCAAGCAAGGAATGAGCAAGGAATTTTAGGAACTTCTTCTGAATCTCAAAAATTACTATCATGCCAAGACCCATTTTATAAAACTTTTCCGATAGACTGCAATAAAGTGCACATCACCATCGATCTATTTTTACTAGCTCAAAACTACATTGACGTTGCCACGCTAAGCAATCTAAGTAGATACACTAGTGGACAGTTACATTATTATGATTTACAAAATCAACCTCTTAAGGCGTGTCATGTTAAGTTTTCTAGAGAACTAATAAAGCATCTTTCCATGGATTTGTCCACGGAAACAGTGATGAGGGTAAGATGCTCTTCAGGGTTATCGATGAAAGGATCTTATGGTCATTTTTTCAATAGATCTAGTGATCTATGCGGGTTCCCAACTATGCCAAGAGATCAATCTTATGTGCTGGAACTACAAATGGAGACTGATATTCCTGCAGACTACGTTTTCTTTCAAGTGTCGGTTTTGCTGTCTCTGAATACAGGTGAAAGACGTATACGTGTGATTACTTTGGCAATTCCCACAACAATGTCTATTCCTGAAATTTATAACTCTGTGGACCAATTAGCTCTTTTTGCATATTTTACTCAAAAAGCCGTCTATAAAGCTATGTCGTCTTCTTTACTTGAAGCTCAAAATTTATTGAAATCTGCTGTTTTAGATCTCTTGAGAAATTACAAAAAAGAAGTCCTAGTTAATAATCAAGTTGGGTCTAATTTATTGAAGATTCCTACAAATTTAAGAATGTTTCCACTACTTATGTTTTCATTAATTAGACATACAGCATTTAAGTCTGGATTAGTCCCTAGTGATCTTAGATCTGCTGCTTTGAATTTTCTGGAATCTAACCCTGTGAAATATATGGTTAATTCTGTATACCCCAAAATATATGAATTGCATACATGGCAGCCGGTAGAAATTACAAAAGAGAGCTTACCAGAAATCAAGAATGCAAGCTCAGCGATCTTTCAAAATTATGGTCTATATTTAATAGACAATGCATCTGAATTGTATCTTTGGTTTGGTAGTAACTGCGTAGAAGCTTTAGTTAAAGATGTATTTGGATTGAACAGTGTATTTGAAGTACCTATTGGTTATTCAGAGCTACCATTTGTGGAAGGTTCAGAGTTCAATAAAAATCTTAGGGACCTAATCAATAAACTACGATCCGATTCTGATGATGACTCAACCACGTATCAAAATCTGTTTTTCGTAAGGGGCCCTTCTCCCCATGATTCTAGTGTATCACAAACAAAGCGAGAGTTAATAACTCTAAGAACAATAGTAAACAATTGCTTAACAGAGAGTAAAAGTTTCAAACAAAACGGTTACTATGATTTCTTGATAGAGATCCAAAAAAAAATTAATAAATGAACAACATTCACGTAAATCAATAGACTCTCTCAAAACAAGATTGATGACCTTAGGATATGTGCATATATATTATAATGAAATTATTGATCTTTTCAAACCAGCCTGAACTTTCATCGTCTTAAAACCAATATTTTGTCTCGAGAGATAGTTTTCAAATTCCAACACACTCCCACCGACTCCAAAGTAGATATCCTTAGCGGCAACTAAAGATTTAACATCACCTAAACTAGAAAATTGTCTTTTCATATCTATCAAAGTTTCTGCTATTAAAGGTAAATTTTCAGGTTGGTAAATTGTCTCCGATGTTAATATTAACATATCACCTTTTATGGGACTTTCTTGAATGATCTTTCCGATTAATTCATTGAAGGTTCTACCCCATGTGCCTGAGATAAGATCGATGGTAATATTTCTTTGTTTCAAATCATTTAAAAACGTTTCGAGTAACGCAGTTGTCAATGATAGCTCATCTTCAATAATAGGTATATTAGACTCTTCAGCTCTTTGCAAAGATACTAATTGATCTTTTGATAGTGTCAACTGAGCCCACGCTAAAATTAAGTTAGGTAAAGTAGTTAACCGAATAACTGAATAGTTATAATCTGCTAGCACTAGATGTAATCCGTTGGAAGAGTTTGATTTAATATAGTTATAAAAAATGAATTCTGTTGGTAACGCAGTACCACAACCAAGTTCTACCACGTATTTAATTTTATCCCAATTCACCGCATGAGAGCCATTTGTATTTAACATATCTACCAAATCTATAGAACATTCCCATGATTTTAACCCACCTTCATAAATGTTTTGTCTCAAGTCTTCATTAAGTAAAATATCCAATTCCTTAGAAGTATCCTCAGATTCCAACATCAATTGATGTCTAATATCAAACAACTCCCTTCTATACAACCTCGCATTGGTCTGTGGAGTTGTTATAGTTTCAAATGTGAGTCTAGCATTTGCCAAAGTGGCTAAAACTTGAGGTAACAAATGCCTTGTAGGCAAGATGACATTATTTGAATCTAATAAACGAAGCGAATCTAAAGGATTCACTGTAGAGTTTGTAGGTGCACTCGATTCAATGGGCTCAGCAATATCTTCTGAACCAAAATTAAACGCAAAGCTCATGTTTGATTGCTTACGTTTCTTTGTATCTTTGTATATAGTGGATAGTTCAACTCATCTCATCGCATTTTTCAAGATAATTGAAAAATTCTATCGCTACAGAAAATTTATAGTAAACTCAATCAAAAGAGAATCGCCATTGAATTGGAACATAAGAATATGGGATTATAAATAATACTTAAAGAACACCTAAAACAGTATACAATCTGCTCTTTTCTTTTCTTTCTTTCATTTCATTAATATAGAATTGGTGACAGTTATTAGTTGATTCAGAAACCTGTCGTAGAGTAAACTAGTTTGGCAAAAATATATATATTATTTGGATTGCACTTGAGAGTATCCACCCCATGGATTAGCGTTCTTAGACTTCAAATATTCGTCTGATTTCATTTGCCATTCCTTATTCATAGTTCTTGGAGGATCTTTAGCAAAACTTCTCACAGTAGCAAACACAGCAAATGCCGTTAGTAACCCAACAATAACACCTTTAATCACAAAATACCCTTCACCTTTCTTTAAGATTGGTCTTCTTGGGCCCCATTCCCCGTATGAGATATACCATGCAGCTTTTTGTTCTGCTGGGGTTAATTCTTTCCAAGGTAATTTCTGGCGTTGTGCTAATCTACTAACAATATTTTCTTGTTCAGGAACAGGCATGGCTTCCCATCTCTCTTGTATATTGGCTATTGATGCTTTAGAAACAGCCTCTACGTGAGCTAGCCTCACTGGCGTTATCCTATTGACTCTCACTAATGAGTTACGCAACATTTTGTTCAACTCTTTGTATCCAGGAGAAGACAGAGCAAAAATTAGAAACTAATAAGACCAATAGTGAGTAATTATTAATTTCAAATAATTTTTTATTATCACCAAATAAATTAATTTATCGAGATAAGATCAGTAAACTAGGTAAGTAATAAAACTCCTCGAATTCATTGGTGATTTGAAACGTTTGAAAATCATATTTAAATTTTGGAAGTGTATGAGTTTTCTATGAGTTTATTTGTGCAAATTTGTACCGAAATATCAGCCAATCATAGGGGAGCTCTGTTCAGACCTGCATGACAGCAAGGCGACCCCGACCCCCAGAAAAAAAGTTTTTTTCGTTGTGTGGGTAGAAGGTATACGCGCCAGTTCTACTCACATATATGGGTAGGCTTGGCGTAGTCCGGGTAGGGTAGATATCATACGGGTCGAGTTGACACACAGCTTCATATATCTCTGTGTGTTTGTGTCACCATAATGGACCAGTTAGCCCATTTTGAAATAAATTCATCGTGCAACGTCTATTTTGAAATCTAATAGGTATATGACCGTCTGTCTTAGTAGTCGTTAATTTTTCGTGTATCTTATTGGTACTATCTTTCTTAACAGGTAAGCTGGTTAATGCTATGGGATTCATATTACTATGTAGAATATGTCTCAAGGGAAGATCTTCGATTCTGTCTTCATAATCATCCCAATCTACCCAATTCATTGGCAGTAGTAAAAATTTATTAAACTCTTTGTCTTCAAATTCTTTTTGTAAGTCTAAGGGACTCATCTTGAAAATCAATTCCTTTTCTCCATCACAGCCAAAGAGGAATATCCGTTTCATTAGGTTCCATAGTTGTTCTTTTTCATCAATTGATAAGACGATGGTCGTCGTATCAGCATCAAATATAATTTGTCTTTTCAAAACAATCATTAATTGCAGATCTAGAACATATTTTTTATTATCCCTGGAAATGTAATATAAGGGCAAATAAGTTTCGAAATCATTGCTATCATTGAAATTTATTAATTTCAAACCTAGTGGGTAATGTGATCTGATTTCTTTACGCCTAGACAATTCTGTTAAAATGTCCCTTCTCTCCTGTTCCAATCGTTTCTCTTTCTCTTGTTCCCTAAGCCTCCTTTCTTCGTCTAATTTTTGTTTCTCTTTTTCTTCCTCTCTTTTCTGGTCTTCCTCTTTTAATCTGCGAAGAAGCTCCATTTCCTTCCGTTTTTGAGTCTGTCTTCTTTTTTCTAGATACTCTTCTTCAGCTTTTAATCTTTTCATTTTCTCTTCTTCTTCAGCTTTTAATTTCCTTTCTTTGGTTTCTTGTTCAAGTTTTAATCGCGTAACTCGTTCTTCTTCGGATTCTTCAGAAACAACTGATACTTCATCTTTTACAATCAAAGGTGATGACGGTTCTAGTTTCTGTTTCTTGGACGGTTGAGCCTCCTCCGATACATCAAGAGTTCTTCTCTTCTCCTGAACATCCTCTTCAATGGGGCTTGCTATATTATTTACGACTGGGTTCTTTCGTTTCTCTTCAATTTGTAACTCATTGTTCATAAATGATGAGTTTAATTGCTCTTCAGGCTCCTCCTGATCATTTGGTTTTATGATATCCTCGGTATTTGTTGGCGACTCTAATGCATCTTCATGTTTTTTTGTATGTAGATTAGGTTTTTTACCTTTAGAAGAGGCCTTACTTTTACGTGGTATTGAGTTTTTCGGCAATGATGCTTTAGATGATTTTGATGCTTCTTCCATGTATTTTTTCAGGAGAGCAATCTCTTCGTCATTAACATAGCCTAAAATACTATTTTGAGAGTAATACAAAGCATTATGACCCTTCTTATCCGTCTTTAAAGGGTTAGCCCCAGCATCAAGAAGCAACCTTACCGTGCCAATATGGTCACGGCCAACAGCAGCCATTAAGGCAGACATGTGATCCTTGTTTACTTTATTAACCTGTGCACCAAACGCCAAGAATAAACTCGCAATATCCTCATGGCCGTATTTTACAGCTTCGATAAATGCTTTAAAATCTGTCTTCCCTCCATTTTCTAAATATTGACCAACATAGGCCAACCCACCTTCCTTCGCAGCTGTAATTAATTTTTCTTTCCCCTTCGACGATCTAATGTCAGTCCAATAAAACTCAATAGGAGGGGTCTTTGCTACTGGTTCCCTATGCAATGGTGATGATCTGCTTGAAGATCCATTTCCCTTAGTTTCATAAGTAAATTCATTTTCATTATCTGTGGATACCGTTTTATTATTATGCCGTTGATTCCATTCCTTTGTAGCATCTCTTAGACAAGCTTTAATCTCTTTCACTAACTCTTTCTCTTGTTCATCCAAATCCGATTCTTCCTCTAATGCTTCGTATGCGGTTAAACCTTTGGCATTCGTTATAGTTGGGTCTGCGCCATTTTTCAGCAAATTACGAACAATGTCTAAGTGTCCATTGGCAGAGGCATCCACTAATGGGGTATCTTGAAACATTTCATATGATTTAATATTTACATTGGCTCCATTTTCAATCAAAAGCTCTACAATTTTCGTGTGTCCATTCAAAGCAGCTTCATGTAACGCAGTGTTACCTGCATTATCTTGGTCATCGACATCAAATCCTTCTTCTTCTATTAGTTTCTTAGCTACATCGTATTTACCTTTATCGCATGCAATTTGTAATCTGGTTCTACCTCCTAAATCTCGATATACGGTCTTTTTAGGTTTTGTAGTCTTAGAGATGGCAATGCTCTTCTTTCCAGGTAGAACCTTCTTGGAGAACTTTTTGGAGCTATTACTCCTAGAGTCGTCTAGATCTAGCACGCTTTTATCATTCACGTCAGATAAGTCAGACTCTGATTCATTATTTGATTCATTTTCTGTTTCGTTATCCGATGCATTATCAGAATCGTTTGAATCGTATTCATCGAGTAAGGTTTTTCTTTGTACAAGCTCATCGCCTCTGAACAACCGCTTCCTTGGCTTTACAGGGGACCCTTGCTCAGTCTCTGCATCACTTTCGCGATACTCATCCGCTTCCAAATCCGTAACATGATCACGCCCCGGTGAGCTTGCTGTCATAATGGGAGAATCTCGACCATTTTTGTCTGATTCATTTCCCTCTTGAAGGTCTATTGCAGGCTCATCTCTTACTACGCTTGTCTCTTCTTTCCGTATGGTATCTTGCATACTCGATGTAGTATCTCTTTGTGTCTCTTTAGTATTCGCAGATTCGTCTTGTCTTGGTTGTGGAACTTCTTCAGCGGGGCCCGTTTGCGATTTACTCTCATCGGATGCGACAGATTTTGATGATAAAGCATCGCTGGTTTTCCGCTCGCCTGTCTCATTAAGTTTTTTCAATTCATCCTTTCTAGAGTTGACAGACGATAGGTAGCTGCTCAAGGACCTTTTCTTTACTGTTGGCTGGTCACCCATAATTTCTGCCTCAACACAAGCTGCAGTGCCAATAATCTCCTGGGCCTCTTGGTCGTTATCTCTTGTATTACTGCTTCAAAATGGTACCAAACCATCATTTCAAATCCAACAGTGAATTCCATTGTTCAATAATACTAAGTAAACAAATGTCTTCTTTAGTACAAAAACGTTCGCAATAAAGCATCCGTACACCACACCAAATAAGGAACACGACCGTTACGAGTTTCTCAGTGAATTCTGAAGATGGAAGCTCTTGGCAGGCAAGCAGAGGCTGAGCAAAAGTAGCAGTTGCCGAATTTAAAGAAAGACTAAACGTGCAAGTGCACATTACTTTCGGTCAAAGGTACACTGTTCGAGATCGGCCGCACGGCTCACAGCTCGCACAATCTACAGCCAAGTAAACACATACACCACTACACGCACGCACAGCACACGCACACCACTTAGAGCTAATCGCATCTACAAGACAGGGCCACTGCTTATAGGAGGAAGTTCTTGGCGGGTAGGAAGTCTCTTTTTGTGTGAATCCATATATTCGCATCGTTGTAAACGGAATGAAAAATATTTGATTCTTGCGATGCGATGATTAGTGAAGTGCTAAGTTCCAGCCCATCTACTAGGTCTGTTTTCTGGGCCAATTGAGTGTGCTAGTGGGCTGATATCGTTGTGAATTGTGTTTGGATCCTTAGAAATGGCTCCTCCGAATTTTAGTAACATTTTTCAAGATGTCAACGGGCTGATGCACAGAGATTTCTTTCATTACCATCCTTCAACCTTGATGATGTCCACGTCGACAAAGTCAGGGACGAGGGTTGGATTGGAGTTCTGTCAGCGGGCCCCTAATTCGTCTTTCAATTCTGCGCTGGATTTTAAAGTTTGGGAGAAACATACTGGAGTACAGGTAAATCAACGGATCACTAAAGAAAATAAGCTGATTACGAGGTTAGAAACTAGTTCTCTAGCTGATGGGTTGAAAGCTACACTTGTAACTTCTGTGATGCCCGGTAGTATATGGCAGAAGGATGCCAAGTTGAATTTGAATCTTGTGAAACCGTATTTTGCCGCTACCGGGATAATGAATTTCAACGGCAAGCCTTCTTTCGTTGGGAATTTATGTTTATCACACGAGAACGTGGTAGCAGGATCGGAATTTGTCTATGATGTTACCGGTGGCTCAATTTCTAAATACGCAATGGTATTAGCGTATGCGTCTTCAGGGTATCATTTAGGGTTAGCCATCAGCAACGCTCAATTGGCATCGATATCCTTCTACCAAAAAGTCAATAGGTCTTTACAAGTTGGCTGTAGAGCAACCTTGATGCATAAAGTGAACACCAACACTAACATTGAGTTTGCTGCTAAATATTTACCAGATTACACTTCCCAAGTGAAAGCTAAGATCACAGATTCAGGTGTCCTCACTCTTTCTTATAAACAAGATATAAGAAAGGGGATCACAATTGGGGTTGGTGCTTCTCTAAATGCTTTGAAGCTCGATGAGCCCGTACATAAATTAGGCTGGTTTTTAAATTTGTGCACATGAAAACAATTGGAACCGGACCGATTTTCGACGTTATAATACCACTTATAGAATCACCGAAGGGAGCACTACCCCCCACATACTTCAATTAATCCCAGAATCACTACAAGTATAATATATAGTCCCGTTTGTATATACCAATGAGAGCTATAACCATATGGAGCATCATTATTGACGGATCAAGAGCTTATATTGTTTCAAATTAGTGTAACCCACTGAAAACTTTCCATTCAGTTACATTGTGTGTGAGAATCAGTGTATCGTGTCGGTTGTGATATATTGTGTTCCGCAAGTATTAGAAGCTCATAAAGTACACATCTTACACCGATTTATTTTTTGGCTGCGAAACGATGTCTGTTTTGGGTGATGAGGTGTTAACAACCATATCTTATGATTTTGGCTTCAAGCTTCTAGCCGATAAGAATATCTTACCTTCGTATGAGGAAGTTCTTCCCTTATCCTGTTTATCGAATTTGAAAATTTCTAATAAACTGGGCCTGTTTATAGCCAGTTCTGGTGGGAAAGTCATTAGTGGTAAATTACAAAATTTAAGAGATTATTTGAGCAAAGAACCTAGTAATGAGGATAGTGCTGATACACTTGGATTTATTGAATCTGAAGTTGAAATTGATAATGTGATAATGGTAGATTTTTTTCAAGACACTAGTATAGTGATTGCTACTGCGGATGGGTTGTTATTTAAATCACCTATTGAGTTTTTAAAACAATCAGAACAATTCCAAGATCTGGGGTTCAAAATTTTACAATGCCAACTACTAGATAATAATTGTTTTTTAGCCATTAATAGCGCTAAGGAGCTGCACTCTGTGCAATTGGAATCCGGTGAAATCAACAAACTTTCCGATGATATTTCATCATTTGATTTTCACAACAGTAAATTAGTCACTATAAGTACGAATGGTGATATCCAACAGAGTACAACTATAGATAACACTTTCACACAGCCATTGAAAGTCTGCGAGTACCCTACAGAGTTGAAATCAGAACTGGAGGATGGTCAGATACCTCTAGCTATATCGATATTATCAGAGACTCATATAATGGTAACTCTAGGTTTTCCATCATTTCTTCAGGAAGAAGAAGATGTATCATATGATTATAGACTTTTTGTGGTTGATTGTAAGAGTGACAAATGGATCTTTCACGAGACCTTTGATATTGCTTCAGCTTTTGGTACTGTAAGAAGATACCCTGCATATTACAATATAAGGCTGCCTTGTTTAATTGATGAACAATCATTCATTAACTTGATCACTTCTTCGTCATCGAGTGAAATTAGCATATGGGATTCGAAGCAGACTATCCAACCTGCACAAGATAGTGATAGAGCAGTGTTCCCGATTAGTAATGTTACAGATAATGATACAAACCCTGTAGGTTTAGCATTAGATTTTACATCAAGAGGAACAATCCTGGAACCGTGTCCAGGTGTGGATCAAATCGAAAAGTTACCACTGATTTATTCTTTGAATAATGAGGGGAATATGCAATTGTTTGGATTTTATAACTCTACTGCCATTAAAAGTGAAAAATTCAATATGGAGAAACTTTCACTTTCAGAACAATCTTCAATATCAACCAGTTGTAAGGAAAATTTTCTTTCTGATAAATCCAGAGAAACAAGCTCTAGTATACTACCTGTCGAAGCGGATCAGAAAATTGAAGAAGAAAATGAACCTGACGTTGTAACGTCTCTCACTAAAGGACTGGAATTAACTGATTTTGCGAAGCAACCTGAGCCTCAATCCGTAAACGCTGATTTGAAGACTCCTACCTTCAATTTGCCAACCAAAATGGATAACGCAAAACAAATGACACCTTTCCTGGGAAACTCTACATTTGGACAATCTGCATTTAAGCAGTCATCAGAGCAGTCACCGTTTGCAGCACTGTCAAAAGATGCCAATGCTAGCTCTGAAATACCAAATATTTTTGGGAAACCTAGTTTTGGAAGTTCTACTGGAGAAACTAAACCGGTAATAAATAGTAGTGGTAGTAATGATAATAAATTTGGCCAACCATCTTTCGGCCAGCCTGCTTTTGGGAAACCTGCTTTTGGGAAACAGGCTGGTGAAACTAGCACAGACAGTAAATCACCATTTGATCAACCGCCTTCTGAACAACCTGCGTTTGGACAACCTGCCTTCGGAAAACCTGCATTTGGACAACCTGCATTCGGACAACAGGCGTTGACCTCAACTACAGGTTCTAAACCAATGTTTGGTCAATCATCATTCGGGCAACCTGCTTTTGGGAAGCCTGCTTTCGGAGAACAGGAGAGTAAACCAACTACAAATACTACATTATCATTTGACCAGCCATCATTTGGGAAACCCGCGTTTGGACAGCAAAATAAGGATACTAGTACAGAGCTTAAATCCACTTTTGGTCAACCATCGTTTGGCCAACCGGCGTTTGGGGCAACTAGCTCAGGGCAATCACCATTTGGACAACTTACCGAGGAAAGCAAGACTAAAAATGATAACAAGGTTTTGTCACCTTTCACATCCTTTGGGCAAAACGCTTTTAATACGGTCTCGTTAAACACAAGCAATAAATCTCCGTTTGCGTCTTTATCTTCAAAACCTACAGGATCAATATTTGGCAAACCTAACATTGACTCACAAGAGTCTGCGTCTGCTTCTGATGTGTTACCAATTAACGAACCTTCAGTCAACAAAATCTCAAATGAAGTGGAAAGTACGTCAGAAATTGATGAAGAATCACAGGCAAGAACACAACAATCTGAAAATGAAGAGGACGATATTGAGGAAGAGGATTCCGCTTCGGATGATTTAGATGATTCAACTGTTGAGCAAACACCAGTCTTAGAAAAGGAGCAAGAGAAGTCAACATTATCCTCTCTAACTGATCGGATTAAGAAAACAGCCAATATCTCAACTTCCAACCTAGATGCTCCTACTTTTTCTTTTGGCACGAATATTAAAAAAGAGTTGTCACCATTTTCTACGTTTTCAAAAAATCTAATAGAATCGCCTGCTCCTTCATTTTCATTGCCATCATTGGATTCAAATATACTTTCACAAAAGGATGATGGAGGTAGTGACATATCAAACAAGACGGATAAAGGCACTCAACAAAGTTCTCCCGCTAAAAATACACAAGAAATTTTCTCAGGAGAACTCGGTGATATAAAAGGCACAAACTTTGAAAATACATTAAAATCCAGTGGCAGTAATGAAAATATAGGCGTTGAGACTGTAGCAGAAGACCGTACATTAGGAAATTATGAACAAGATGATAAAATTGAAAAGCCGACTAAACCTGAGAATGATAAATTAGAAGAATCTAATAAAGATAACGGACAAATAGAGGTTATAGAACCTATCAAAGCTGAAGATTCAAGTAATCATGAACATGCGAGGGGCTTAAGACAATCTAATGACACGAAGTCCAGTTTTATCAATGATGCTACTGTAAATGCGAAGTCTGAAGATAATGACAAGGTTGATAAAGTTTTCAGTGTAGGAAAAGCCGAAAAGCAAATTGATCAATATGAAACATCATCTAATTTATCAGATGAGATAGAACAGCACGTATCCTCGAACAAATCTGAAACATCTTTGCAACGCAATTCATTAACATCCTCTGCGTCCATTAGTACCACCTCTACAGAATCTGTGGATGTGGGTATTGAGACAGTGGATTATGGAGCTGACATAGCTATCCAAACAGAGACAATTGAACATGTAGATTCACAAATCGAAGCATTTGTGGATGATGAGATCTATCTGGCGCAAGAAACTAAACCTCAACCTTTGGGCGGGTATTATACCAATGCTAAGATTATAAAAGAAGCCTATTCAGCGTCGCAGCCTGTTTTGAAGAACATTGAAAAAATCTATCATGTGGTAGAAGCTGAATTTTCTGTTGTCGATGAGAATATTAGGAACATACAGTGCTTTTTGAAGGATCAAAGCGAAATACCGATGGAAGATCGTTCGTCTAAAAGTTTGCCTAACGTGTATACTTGGAGAATACCAGAAATTACCAAAGTATTGCAATTGTTAGATAAGTCTACTAACAATCGGTCTAAATTATACAGTGACATTGAAGCGTTGGAGCAAGCTGTCACTCAACTCAAAAAACAGAATGCTTCGAAATCTGCAGATGATATCTCAGATATACAAGACAATTTTGCCCATTTCGCTTATCTTTCTGATTCTTCTTTGAACAATAGATTTTCCAAGTTAGGCTTACATCAGACTCGGATGCAACATACTTTACGGCAAGGTATTTCAAAAGTAGAGAAAAAAATTACAGCTATTCAAAAGGTTTTTGATATTTTAAAGGTCATCATATTACAGAATGATATGAATGTAAATACTTCGAATTTAGAGGCTTCAATTCAAATGTTGGCATGGGAGACTCAAAGTTTGAGCAATTCTGTTGAAAAGATATCTGTTCAGTTGGAAGAAGAGAAGAAGAAAGATCAAACCCAGAATACTGATCTTGTTAGTGTTTTGGAAACGAGCTCTATTTTAAATTCAAAAAGACAATTAGGTCTGTTTTTCAAAAATCGTGCTCTATATCCTCACTAGAATTCAAAAAACACTATCGAATCAAGACGCCATGACTTTAGAAGTAATTAACAAACACACAGATATACATGCACATACATACATACATATATATATATATATATATAGTTACATATTTGTGAGTGCTGAGCTGTCAGGTGATAAGTAGAGCAACATTAAGAGGAACTACACAAAAGAGTTGTTTTTGAAAGCTTAATATCATTTTGATGAGTTTAATTCAAGTAAAGTTTCTTCAAATTTCTCAATCAGTATATCATTCTCTTCTGGAGTACCAACAGTAATCCTTAGGCAACCTTGACAACCTAACTCTGTACCTCTAAACCTAACTACAACTCCAGATTTGGTAGCTAAACTATAATACAGCTTTTCAGCTAGTTTGTTGTCTCCATTATTTATCCTAACAAGAATAAAATTAGCGTCTAATCCTCCTACTTCCTTGTCGTCGACATATTTCAAAGCTGTTAACTTTTTCAGTAAACGAGTTTTCTCTATGTTCAGCTTCTTCACATTTTCTTCCATCAACTCCAAACTATGGTTCTGCACAGCTTTGAGTGCATAATCAGCGGTAAGGCTAGAAATATTATAAGGTGCTTTCATAGCGTTTAAGATCCTTGATAATTCAGATGTTGCAAAAGTCATACCAACTCTTATCCCTGCTAATCCAAACGATTTTGATAGCGTTTGTAAAGTGACTAAATTTGGATATTTGTTTACTAGAGGAGCGGTTGATCCACCGCAGAAATCGATATAAGCTTCATCTACTACAATTAGTCCATCTTCCCAATTAGAAAGTAAAAGCTCAATATCTTTAATATTAATTTGAGCACCTGTTGGGTTACCAGGTGATGTAATGAACACTAATTTGATTAATTTATCCTCAGATAATGTGTTTAAAATTTTGTCACAGTCCATTTGAAAACTGTTATCAGCCACTCGCAATGGTATCTTAACAACTTCTACATCATTTATATTAGCACAAACGGAATACATTGAGTATGTTGGAGGCAACACCAGGATCTTATCCTTGCTAGGAATACAGGTCGCTCTTATAATAGCATCAATACTCTCATCAGATCCTACCCCCAAACATATATTTTCACTAGTTAATGGTTCAATATTTAATTTGGTAAACGTAGAATTCTTATTTCTATAGTTCGCCATGGCAGTTTTGAATTCTACCAGATGAGGATCTGGATATCTATGTAAAGGCCAGTCTCCTTCAACGTTCATTATGTTAGGACCATGCGCATTTTCATTAGCATCAAGTAAAATCCCCTCATTAAAATCATCTCTTGCACAATGATAAGGGACAAGGTTATAGATCTTAGGTCTAACTATTTGTTTCAAGTTTACAGGCATCGATAGTGTATATCTGCTTATTGAATATTAGGAAGATATTTTATATTCTCTTGTCAAAAATCGCTTACTTCCTTATATATATGCGTATG
This sequence comes from Sungouiozyma ichnusensis, assembly GCA_030580495.1. Classification (NCBI taxonomy): domain Eukaryota; kingdom Fungi; phylum Ascomycota; class Saccharomycetes; order Saccharomycetales; family Saccharomycetaceae; genus Sungouiozyma; species Sungouiozyma ichnusensis. The sequence continues at coordinate 145,393 of JAKTTC010000011.1, forward strand.
TGTGACTCAATGTATCAAATAATTGTTTTTTACCTATTAATTTCAATTCAATGCGAAGAGTCATCAACATTTCAAATGAGTTGAGTATATGAGTGTCTTATAATATATGATTTTTCAATTGAAATTACATAATGGTACAAATACTATTAGATTCTTTATGATTATCTTCAGTTTGAGGACCTACAGTCAATGCAACTCTGGCTGCCTCGGTGAAAGCCTCATTGACACCTTTATTTGTCTTTGCTGAGCATTCTAAGTACCTCAAAGCTCCGATCTGTTTGGCCATATCTAGCCCTTCTTCGTAAGTGATCAATTTTTTATTTTTTAACTGTGTATCATTTGGATTATTTGTTATATTACTTGGTGTTATTGGTTCCATGTCATTATTTCTCAAATCACATTTTAATGCTACTAATACTAACTTTACATTATCACAATGATCAGCAATTTCTCCCACCCATTTGTTTTTCACATTTGTTAAAGAGTCTCTAGAGTCTATACTGAAGCATAACATGATAGTATGCGTGTCTGAATATGAGAGAGATCGTAATCGGTCGAATTCTTCTTGACCAGCGGTATCCCATAACGATAAGGTGATGTGTTTATTGTCAACGAAGATGTCATGAATATAATTTTCAAAAACCGTAGGTTCATACACCTCAGGGAAATAGCCTCTAGTGAAAACATTCAACAACGAGGTCTTACCACAGGCACCATCACCTAATATGACAATCTTCCTCTCAATCGGCGATTTGGAGCTTGACGATGAGTTACACAAAAGTTTCATTTTTTTCTTCCTCTTTGAGAATAGATGGTAGTAAACAAATAAGAATTAATTCTTAATTTCTATAGCCTTTTATAGAACAGCAGCACCGAACTGATTCTCCTATTAATATGTCAAAACAATTTCAAATAAATAAAAACTAGTAGTTGTTTAAATGATTATTTAATTTATGATTTGAAACTTTTGTTTCTTGCTATTTTCCATCTCTTGTTTGGTGATTTCCATTTTCATCAGTAGGGGATCAAAAAAAAAAATATGAATTTCACCCGATAGACAAGGCCTAACCGTACCTTAGGGTTTAGGCCTTGTTTTCGGTGTTTGCATTTTTGCTCGAAGTTCGGTTCCATTCGATTTCATTTCTCCATTTCGAATGTTTAAACGGAAACCCACGGCGAGCGCAACTTTTAAAAATATGCTCGTTTAGGACTGAATCGTTTATATGTCCGGCATCACTATTTTCAATTTTTGAAAGCTTTAATAGGTAATCATGCTGGAATCTATGCATGCATAAGCAAAGAACCTTATTGGTGTGATAGCAGGGAGGAGTGTAGGGGAATCAAAGCCAAAAACAAAACTCGGGGCTTATGCGGGCTTTGATATCTCTCCCCGCTACACGTTGGGACTTGACGAAGGGTTAATCTCAGCTTGCTAATGATAGTGTTCGGGGTTTTTCATTAAGGCTTTTTTCCCAAGTGTCACAAAATATTCACGTGATTAGTGTACAAAACGCTGTTCAAACCTGACAATTGCTTTGGCGGAACTTGGGTTATATAATGTGTGCTTAATATGTAGGATTTCATTCATCTAATTTTTCCACGCTGTCAGCAATACAGCATCAGACATCATATCGTTTTTGAAGTTGAGGGTAAAATCTTTAACAAATGCACCGTCTTTGGCTATACCATCGTAACGAACGTCTATGAGAATTATGGGGCCTTTCGGCATTCCTAGAGGTTAACTGTACTCACGAACACAGGAGAAAAATAAGGGCAAAAAAACATCTGAGATAGAAGTTATTATGCCCTTTTTGAGATTGTTTTGGTAAGCTTCAATAGATGCGTTTAGTCCCAATTTTGAGGATTCAAACATGATACGTCTTTTTTTTTAGTCCAACTCTCTATATGACGAAACAATTTTTGTTAATGAATCCGAAGATATTAGAAGTTTAGCTATGTATTTCGGCATGTACATCATCAGAAATTGCCAAAGGTTTTTGCTTTAAATTACGTCACGGCGTCAACAAAGTGTTCCTGTGTGCAATTTTTGGACAAAACACACAATTGGAAAAATGAGATTTTCTCCTGCGATTTGATATTCAAGTATCATGCTAAACTGATAAATGTATATGTGATGCCTTAAAAGACTGACCGAACCGTGAATCAATGTCTTTATTTGCTGATATTTTGTTGAGGATTTTCAGTTTGAAAGTAATAATATTTAAGCGAAGCTTAAAACCGCCTCTGTACAATCTCTCTTAATACTTGAGCCTGAATCTTAAATTTGGCGGACACCAGCTCCTATTACTACATTCTGGTTTCCACCCTTTCATTACGTGACATTATGTACCTTATTTCGCCATTTTGGGAAATCAAATATGGTACTCCATAGTAACTAGTATCATAACTAAGAGTTCTAGCAATCTGTTAAGATCTAGCCTTGTATTTGTGATCATTTCTGTAACATCCTTCTCAAATATTCTGCTTCGTCATAGGTTTTCGCTGGAGGATGTCTCATGTTTATATATTGCGTATACTGCTGGAAACATATCATCATTCTTATGTTGCTCCAATAGATGCACCTTACAGCTTCTAGAACCATTCTTACAAAAAAAATTCTACAAACTTGAAAGCAACTTCTGTATGTCAGAGAGCTTCAGCATTGTAATGCCGACAGAAAACCGGGCCAAGGTTATACTTGGACGGTTGGCAGAATAGCAATATCCGAACTGGAGTTACCCTCTTCACCAACCGCTGGTGTCTGGAATGTCTCAATTATGTTCTAAGGTCATCTAGACCATGTTGCTCATCACTAGCATCATCAACTTCTTTAAAGAGCCTTCTTAGATTGCTATCTCCCTGAATAACTGAACGCTCTTCGATGGTTACTATACTATAACTAACTCGTAGGTCCTGTTAGCGGCTTATTTTGCGAGCTGTTCGAGGGAGTGCAATGCCAAGATGGATTGAATCGTTGGGAACGTAACTTCCCTTTATGCCAAGAACCTCTCGGGCTTTGGGCGGGTTTCCTTGGGTTTCCTGGGTTATGCTTAAAATAAAAACGATGTTGATAGGGGTTCATCACTTGTGAAAAACAACGTTTTGAGATGGGTTTCCAGGGTTTTTCTTAAAACCCCGTTCAGACATGGTTTTAGAATACACTGCACGGTTCCAGCGCTTTTTACGAGGCCGAACAAGGCAACGCGGTGTTTACCTGTTTCGGAAGTACATCCGCTACTGGTGTCGGTATTCATCAAACCTGGCTACTCAAACCTGCAAGCGACAGCAGCAGGTCATGCTACTGTGTTTTTAATGCCAAATGTTGTATCACAGCTATTTGAAGAAAGCTTGGAGAAAAAAAAGCCGACTCTTAAGCTTAAGCAGCGTACCATCCGTGCACCAGTACTACAACCGGAAGTGTAAGTTTCAAACAAACATCAAAGACCTTCAATAGCACCTTGTAACCCAGCTTGTACAAGATTTTCTAACAAGCCACGGCTGCACTACAAGCAGTGCGTCCTCCTAGAACACCGCGCGCTGCGTCTGACGAAAAGTCCTAGTACCATGACCCTAGGGCTGAAGCAACTACTCATTCCTTTTTCCGCATACTTAAGTGGAGTCGGGCTGGTTTAGATAAGCACACGTTTTCTTATTAAGCGTCGTGGATCTACGTGTCTACAAAGAGAATAACGTTTCTTTGCTAAAAAGACAATATTATCATAATGAAGCATTATCAAAGAGTGAACAGGTCCATTGGTTATTAGAATGGTTCAGTAATGATATAATCTCAACGATTGATTGCAAATATGATAGCAACGTTATATCATTAACAAACAAGCGTAGCTATATACTACGAGCCAGTTTTTTGTTTGTTTTTCTCTTTTTTAAACACTTTTTAGTCATTTATGACATACATGTATAAATCGCATGTCTCCTATTCTCATAAATACTGCGTTTAAATCCTATCTTATATAAACGTAAATTCCAGTTAAACGGTGTGGCTGTCCTTATTACTTTTCTGTCACATAATAATTTTCTCAGACCTGGGGAGTTTTCTACAAAGTTATCGCTATTGGTGACGTTTTATATTATAATCATTTTTTTCAAAGATTATAATTCAATACCAAGATTCAATGTACTATTATTAATTCAATTACTAATATATTACCTTCTGATTTTACAAGTTTTCCATTAGTATAACCATCTATATATTTATAACAAACCGATACACGCTTCAGTGTAATTACGCATTCAACTATATTGTTATTGTTCGAACTGCTATCCGACATCCCCGTTACCATAATCGTTTTCGACTTTCATATTAACAGGCAGCTTTTCTTCTACAAACCCAACTTTTTTTTTCATTATTTTAAATTATAGTCATGGATTTATTAGACTCATCGTTAATCAAATTGGATGAATCTAAATTAGGCGACCTGTTACCAAATTTTAATACAAGAAACTATTTAGATAGACTTGATGATAATCTTGATGACAATGACGAACTAAATATTGATGAAAGGGAAGATATTGTCTCTGATAATTTTTTAACAGGTAACTCTTTAGCTGCTAGGCCAGAAGTTGATAGAAGACAATCTACAAATAGCACAGTGACAAGTTCAGGGTCTGCTACTGGGAGACACCCTAGGAAGAAATGGAGTGAGGCTGAAGATTTAGCATTTTTATCTATAATGTTAAACTATGCTAACTTGTTAACATTTGTGGAATATTTTAAGCCAATGAAGAATTATTGGGTTAAGATGTCCTCTCTGTTGCAAGAAGAACACTCTTTTGAAAGAAATGCAAGGCAATGCCATGATAGGTTCAAAGTATTGTATAGGAGAGCTAGAAAATATAAAGATGCAGATATGGAGACAAGAAATAAAGACATTTGGAAAAATCAAGATCCGCAATTAATTTACTTACTATCTAAGTTGATTGATGTCTTTAGTTTCCGTAATGGTAACATCGTATTACAATCTCATATCCATAAAGGTGCCGACGCATTTGAAGAAAGAAACGTTGAGGATGATAATGATGACATTTCGCAGCAAGATGTTCAGTCTCAATCACAACAGGGAAGAAATAATTCAATGGGTGGTCTTGACCCTATACAAAATACCCTCGTTAACAATAAAAGATCAAATTCGGAAAATAAAATACGAAGAGTGAGCACCTCAAATTTTAATCAAAGAACTGTTAATAATAGTTTGAACTCATTAAATTTGCAAAGTCCGTCAAGTTTAGATAATGAACTAGCTTTGAATAGATCTGCTAGTATAGATATGAAATCATTATCCACTACTTCACCTGATTCACCAATGATTCCTTATACGAATCCACAAAATAATATTCAATATTTTAAAAATCCTAGTGTTAATTCGAATGTTGGTGTAAATGTTAATGTTAACCCAAATACAAATTCTAACACAAATAATAATACACACAATGCAACTAATATTAATACTAACCCACCACGACCTTCCCAATTCGAACTCGGCTCTAAAGAATATATGAATACAATGTATGTTTCCATGTATAACATTGTTGGAAATTTGAGAACTCAAATGGATTCATTAAAATCTCAAGTAACAAATTTACAAAATAACGTGAATATGCTAGAGAATCAAAATCAAGAACATATGAAAATAATTGGGTCATTGTATAACATCGTACAAGGGTCCATGATGAATCAAAATTCACCATTTAATCCGCCAAATTTTCCAATCAATACGGTCTCATTAGGTAATTTGGAATCAAGCATTAATAATAACAACAACAACAATAATGTTAATAATGTTGATACTAATAATAATAATAATAATAATGTTAGTAATGATAATAATAGTAATAACATTAATTCTAATTGTGACCGTCAGCAGGGTGAAAATGATATCAGACAAATGTTATAGCTTACCACTTTATGCATATTTTCGAAATTATAGTATCTGTAATATTATTTGATCGAAACCTTATGGAATATTTTCTCACTTTAATTAAAATTCTCGTAAATGTTTTATTAGTGCCTATTGTTTGCTGATATTCAATCCATACTTCGATGCAATTGATTTGAAAATAAACTATGAATATCTTGAAATGTATATAATTATGAGTATTTGGGTATTAAATTTTTATTTCTATCGATCCATATCAGATAGCTCTTCATTGCGGAGGTGGATGTTTTGGAGTATGGATTAAAAAATTGACAGGCCTTTGAGGAGACTTAAATTCTTTAGTGGAATTTGAAGCCACGATAGCACTCTGAGATCGACGGTGTCCTTTTCTTTCCCCAATAGAACCATTTCTCAGCTGTGGAGACAGTAAATGCTGTTGATTACCAGTTGTTGGTGAAAGAAATACAGGGTTGGGTGTTTCTCTTCCAGTCCCATTCTGCTGTTGATGTGGAACAACCATATAAGGTGTATTTCTGTAATAGCTATTTGGAGGGTAGTTTGAAGAGAACTGAGTTGGCTGGCTTCTATAAGTCAACTGCGAATGTGGTTGAAGAATAATACCGGAGCCTGTCTTGTTTAATGAGTTAATATTTTCAGAACTTCCTGAAGCTCCTAAATGGTACGTGCTACCATGGTGTTGGTTTAATGATCCTGCATTGGACACCATAGTAGTAGAACTCCAGTTTCCTGAAGTCGAACTTGGAGTGGTCGAATAATTGTTAGTAACAAATTGAGAATGAGATGGAGACACTGGCAGATTTTCATTAATTGCAGGCACATCTGATCTATATCGTCTATGGCCTCGAGGACTCCATAGTTGAGGAGATGTTTCCAATTTAACTTTCTTAACTAACGTTGCGTCATTCCCATTGGCTTCATTCTCGAAATATCTCTTTAATACTCCGGATTTCGTTCTCAAATCAACATTATGAGAATCACAGAAAGATGCAATTAACATATTGATCGATTCAGAAGTTAAGTTCTTAGAGGAATTACATTTATCAATAATTTCCAATAATTTATCTAAATTATCTCTTCGTAACTCTTCTAAATTTCTTTGGTAATTACAAAGCCGTAATGACACATATTTATTTAAGATGGATTCATCTATTGACTCAATATCCTTAATTTCGGTGACTTTCAATTCATTTAATAAAGCTTTTTTTAGAATAGTTGTATCATTGTCATCAGCATGATTGTGATAATTATCTCTTTGGGACTCCACCGCACCCGCATCATGCGGCATAGAGTCTTCACTGGCTTGACCAATCTTGTTATCTGCACGGTAAGATCCAGACCTAGGGGATGCGTTTGATCCTGACGGCTTAGCGAGAGACATCTTTCCGTCGATAGCAAGGATTATAAATATATATCTCGATCTTTGAAAGTTACAGTTTTCTTATACTAACTGAAATAGCCTTTTTTAAGAGAGCATACACTCTAAACCCAATGCAATCGAGACACGTATTTCTTTAGTGAAAATTATTGATGCCTATTAAAGAATGGGTTAGTTGTCATTTATATATGAAAATCGATATATTGAAACATTTTCATTAAAAAGCTATTCATCACTGTAATGACAAGAAATGCAATTTTTCAACTGCCAAGAGAATAAATAATCGCGACAGTTGATTATTGTTTACAATGTAACTCTTGAGATCACCGTTAACTTCGTGATTCAATTCTCTTGTGAATTTAATATCAGCTTTCTTTAATAATTTATTTATAAACTCCGTTGTCTCGACTCGCCAAAAACATCAAGAAAAAAACATTTGATGATCTGTCGATTTGCTTGTCAAGACACAAACAGGTAGAAGCAAACATTTTTGTAAGTAAGTTTCAATAATGATACATATAAAATGTCTAATGAAGAAAATATCCTTCTTATATAATTTATTATATGATTGGGCATTTCTTACTAGATGGGAAATTCAGATTTATACTGAATAAAAAACAATTTAGAAAGATAGTAACACCATCTTATTCAACGGGACACGCATATTGATTTCTTGCATCCAGGGCTTGGATAAAAAGAAATAATAATACTTCAAATGTCAATGTACTTAGTAAAGGACAAACTTAGCTTGGCCTGACATCACGGCCACAGTACAGCCATCAGAGTTACCAACGAAAGCACCGTTTTCGTACTTACAATCACCATTCACCACAGAGTTAGAATCAGCAGCGACAATTTTGACATTGAAGTTTAATGGAGATTTGTTATTTGGGTTTGGAATTAAAGACAAGTAAGAAATACCGTTAGTGTAACCAGCACCGAAGTTCAATGGAGCCCAGTTACCGACACCAGAGCCTTCAGTACCCCAAATACAACCGTCTTCGACAGAAACACCGGCATTGTTGACATAGTATTGAGCAGAAGTCTTCATACCTTTCCAACTGTAATAAGTGTCTTGATCAACAACAGTCAATGGCTCAGAAGACCCAGCATTAACAAATGTTGGGATAACCATGTTTTCAGTACCTGGGTAATCGGTTCTACAAACCGCAACACCTTGTCCTAAAGTGTTTTCCACAAAGGCAGAGTTAACCCCCCATTCACATAAGTAATCGCTGTTGGTGTTAGAACGGTATAATTTACCGTTCTTGCAAACTAACCCACCAACAGATCTACCGTCAGCTGGCTGCTCAGATGGCCATTGAGTTTTAGACATACCTGCTTGGCATGCGTAAGAACAGTATGAACCTTCTTGACAAGAGCCACCAGTAGAAGTGTCGGTGTTTTCAATACCAGACCATCCGCCTTGGTTCATCCAATCAACCGAGATGACACCTTGTCCAGATGGGAAAGAATCACAAGAGATGACACCATCTTGAAATTTCTCAGATGGACCGGAGAAAGCAGATAAATCACCTTCGATTCCACCAGAAGAGCTAGAAGTACTCGTAGAGGAAGCAGGTGCACTAGAGCTCGAAGAAGAGGCAGAAGCAGAAGCACTGGTAGCAGCACTGGTAGCAGCACTGGAAGAAACCACGACGCTAGAAGAAGAAGCGACAGAGGTTTCTTGCTCAGCTTCAGTAGAAGTTTGAGAAGTGCTAACCACAGATGTTTCAGTTATTGGGGTAGATGGTTCTAAAGTGGTAGTCTCTTGGGAACCACTGATGGTGCTACCTTCAGCGTCCACGACAACAGTCTTGTAGACGTATTCGACAGCAACGGCCCTCTTATGTTGATGGCCATTGGAAACCGTGGTACTACAGTCTTCAGATTCAAAACGGGGTAAAGCTGAGACCATGGAAGTCAAAGCTGTAACAGTTAAAGCAGTCTTGGTAAATTTCATTTTGAAAAATTTAAGTAGTTATCTTATTGGTTTTTGTCTGCGAGTAATTGGTCTCTATTCTATCAATATTATACAAAATGTTAGTAAACATTGGCCATTTAACGTTCACATCATTAAATGATATGAGAAATTAGTTAACCAAACAGATTCAATACGTTGGAACAGTTTTATAAATGCACCCATACAGAACAAACTTCAATTCTTCTCATTTCTAATTTTTTTTTCTCGAGTTTCCTCTCCGTACTGCAACGCTTATCCTTAGAAATATACTCATGTTATCAGATTTCGTGAATGGCTAAGGACGAACAAATCATAATCACAATAACATAGTAAAGAGTCCATTGGGGCTCTCTATGGCTCTCGCGATAATCCCAATTGGGAAACGTGAGATAGGCTTTCGTGATTACGCTATTGAAGTCTCGCTCCTGAACCACAGAAAACAACGCACGGTATACGCCAAAACGCATCTATTCCGAAAAAGTTATATGTTCGTTAATTCCACAGAAAACACTGCAGCAGCATCTAAAAAAGAAATACGCGAAAAAGTCAAAAAAAGGCGAAAAGACCAGCGAAAACGGAGACTCGAACGTTTCTTTTTCCTCTCTCGAAACCAGCTTTTCAAAGCTGATCTCCAGAGCTGAATGAACGTCGATATCCCATTTCAAAAGCTGGGTTCTTCCCAAGAGATTTGATAGTTGAAGTTAGCTAGCCAAGTACACACTCCCATGGAGTGCTACCTTATACCACTGGTATACTAGGATCTTTACAACCATGTAGTTTGTAAAACAATATATCGTATTGAAATCATTTGGTATTGGAATCTTTTAAAAAAAACATACTATAATAAAAGGAATGTAAAATAGTTGGAATACAATTTAATAGAGTATTTCACTGAAAAGGAATGTAAATAGTTGGAATTCGTATCTAGCTCGATGAACTTTGGATATGATGTTTTTGTTTCAAAGAATATGGAACGATGGTTAAAATCTTGAAAGTTATAATTACAATAAAACCTTTCTCTTATATATAGACCCAGTACCGATTTTAGCAAGGCGGAATATGCAAAAAAGAAAGGCAAAAGAAAACAGGACATATTCAAAGGAGTTAGCATTGCTTTCTGCTTTCTATTGTTGACGATTATGAAATAACTGGATCTTACATGTACTATGCAGTGAGAAACTCTTTTTTATATCTCCTGGAGGTTCTTTCCTACAGGATTTCTGTACCGCGTTAATGCCGCAGAGTTTTATGCCCAGAGGAGTTTAAACTTCTTTTAGAGCTCCGGTACGTAAACCAGCAAATACCAAATGAGAAAATATTAGGCTGTCAGTACGGCCTGAAAAAAACAATGGAACTGCAAAAGGAATTCTTTAAAACCTAAAAAAGAAAGAAACTTTTAGCGGACAAAATAAAAACGTGTAATATTTTACATCGATTACTTGGAAAAGTAATTACAAATTTAAATCAAAAGAAGATGGAGCTTAGTCATCAGAAAATCATTCCGTGACGTACAGACATAAACGCCTAGCCTCATATTGTTCAAAGTTACGACAAATAAGAAGAGTTATATGTTTAGCTAAGTAGAGAGAGCCGTGCTTATTTAATCGTTCTTTGGATTTGCGCTTCTTTTCCGGGAAAGGTATTCAAAGACTTTCTCCAGTTTGAATTTCTTTTGTAACCCCCATTCAAGCAGCCAGTAAGGAATCAATAAAGCATACCAGGATACAGTAGTAGCTAGATGTCCACGGTAAACATCAACAGGGTCGTTACGACTGACAATATCAGCGACTAACTCTTTGGCATACGTCTCTGCAGTCATTGGGTTATTCCTCTTAGCCATCTCTTGACGATAAGCAAACGCTTTTTTACCTTCTGGGAAATTATATACTGAATTTTCTGGCAAAGGTCTAGTATCAGCAATATCGGTTGCCACGCCACCAGTAATAGCATTAATGACTCTTACCCCAAATGGTTTCAATTCCAAATGAAGACCTCTGGCATATGAGTGAATAGCAGCTTTGGAAGCAGAATAAATACTACCAAATGGGAAGGATACTAACCCAGCAATTGAACCAGTGAAGACAATAGTACCCTTGGCGTTAATGACAAAATTCGATAATTCACGGCACATATTAATATGGCCAAACACATTAACTTGAAAGCACTGGTTAACAACCTCATTAGACACGTCTAATGCTGGGAATGTACAGCTTTGTCCCGCATTATTGTATAGCAAATCTAACTTACCTCCAGTCAAATTGGTCTCTTCAGATAAAAATTGCTTAAAAGCCTTTATCTCTTCCATATCGGTAATATCTAACTTGTAGCTTCTGATGACTCCTTCAGGAAACTCTTTGGCTAATTGATCTAGTTTATCAAGACGACGAGCACAAGCATAGATTACATAGTTTTGATTAGCTAATTCTTTAGTCACGGCATAGCCAATGCCAGATGATGCACCAGTGACAACTGCAACTTTCTTATTTTCTAACATTCTTACCAGATCCTACTAACACTTTTTCAATTGTTTGGAGCTATCGGTTCTTCTACACCGACATAACAAAACTGTCTTTTAAGTATCAAAGATCTTTCCCCTTGCTTTGCCCTCATTATATAATAAAAACTCGTTGTAGAAAAAAATTCCGTCAATACAGCATTGAGATAGTAACTTTTGAATTACTTAAAACATAGATATAAATATATACAAATCATTAGATGTCATGTTAATAAATAGGAGAGAAAGGTGGCGGACCGTAACACTGTAAATCATCATAAAATCAAAGTAACATAATTTGCTTCCTTGAACATCAATTTAGTTACTCTTGAAAAGTTTCCTTCAAGAAAGACTCTTCTTCGGCACTATGTAAAGATTTGGAGCCCGCAGCAACAGCACCACTTGGGTTTCTACCACAGTATCTCACAGTGACATCTTTGTAATTATCAGTTTCCTTCAAAGTGGTTTGTAATCTTGGTGATACATATGACCATGAACCCATATTCAATGGTTCTTCTTGACACCAAACGATATCTTCTAAGTTTGGATAGCTGTTCAAGGAGTCACGAAGTTGAGCAAATGGGAATGGGTGTAACTCTTCTATCTTTAAGAAAGCTGTACTTGTATCTCCCAAGCTTTGGCGTTTCTTTTCTAACGCAGTATAGACTTGTCCTGACATAATGACTAATCTCTTAGTCTCTTCTTTACTGCCAATGGATTTACCATGTTCTACATCTTCAATAACCCATTGGAATTTACCATCTGTAAATTCCGATAGCGAAGATCTTGCTGATGGGTGACGTAATAATTGCTTTGAGAAGAAGAGAATCAAAGGTTTGCGGAATTGCCTATGCTGCTGTCTTCTCAAGATATGGAATAAATTGGCCGGTGTTGTTGGATATACAACTTGGAAATTACAATCTTGATGTTGTCTCTGTAATTTCTCTTCGGATGGGAAATATCTTGGATCTTCATTAGCTAATTGTAAAAATCTTTCTAATCGGCCAGAAGAATGTTCAGGACCTTGACCATCATAACCATGTGGTAATGATAGAACTAAACCAGAACGTTGTTTCCATTTTTGCTCACCTCCAGCAATGAATTGATCGATAATAACTTGAGCAGTGTTAGCAAAATCACCAAATTGAGCTTCCCAAACACATAGATATTCTGGAGAAGTTAACGAATAACCGTATTCAAACCCCATTACACCGTACTCAGATAAAGACGAATTACTGATAGTAAAATCTGCTTGACCAGAGCTCAAGTGTTGTAAAGGAGTATACGTGGCTTCCGACTTTTGATCGTGTAATACTGCATGACGTTGTGAAAAAGTTCCTCTTTCAACATCTTCTCCTGAAACTCTAACATGATGACCTTCTAATGTCAATGTACCATATGCTAAGGCCTCACCTGTTGCCCAGTCGATGCCTTCTCCTTCCTCAATAGATTTACCTCTTTGAGTTAAAATTCTCTTCAAATTTTTATGAACTTCAAACCCATTAGGCCAAGAAGATATTTTTTGTCCAATTTCTCTTAAAGTATCTGCTGGTACATTAGTAGGATTATGTGGTAAGATTTCAGTTGCCAATTCCTTAGGTGATTTGAATCCTTCCCAAGCGGCTGTTAACCATTCTCTTGGAGTAGGTTTATAATCCTTGGATTTTTCGAAAGCTTCTTCAAATAATCCCCAAACCCATTTTTGATGTTCATTGATATCTTCCTTGGTGAATGTTCCTTCTTCGATCAAATTAGATGTATATTCGTCGATAACAGATTTTTGCTTAGCGATTCTCTTATACATAAGCGGTTGAGTAAAAGAAGGTTGATCAGTTTCATTATGACCATGTTTCCTCCAACCCACAATATCGATAATAGCATCTGTGTGGAATTTCATCCTCCATTCTGCGGCCAAATTGAAGATGTAAGTAACAGCCTCGACATCATTAGCATTGCAATGGAAGATCGGAGCATCTATAGCTTTAGCTAGATCTGAAGGGTAAGGAGTAGACCTGGCAAATCTGGGGTCTGTAGTAAAACCGATTTGATTGTTTGTAATAATATGAATCGTCCCTCCGGTAGAATATTCAGGTAAGTTTACGAATCCCATAGTTTCATACACGACACCTTGACCTGCAAAAGCTGCATCACCATGTAATAAGACTCCTAAAGCTTTGCTTCTTTCTTGTAAGTCGTTCTTAGCATGTAACAACGCCCTCGTTCTTCCTAAGACAACAGGGTCCTCTGCTTCCAAATGAGAAGGATTAGCCACTAAGGAAATGTTAACATATTTACCTGACGTGGTTGGTCTCTGATAATTCATACCTAAATGATATTTAACATCACCAGAACCTTCACTATTATTTGTTGCAGAGGACGAGCCATGAAATTCAGAGAAGATAGACTCGTTGGGCTTACGAACCACATTAGAAAGCACGTTTAATCTCCCACGATGAGCCATCCCCAAGACAACGTCCTCAACACCTAGTTCCACAGAACGGTCTATCAAGGTCTTAATACCGGGAACGACAGACTCTAAACCTTCTAATCCAAATCTTTTATCGTTAGGGAATTTCGTTGATAAGAATGATTCAAAAGAAGTAGCCCAAATTAATCTATCTAGAATTTGTCTCTTTTGATCAACAGAATATTTGAATGGAGTTTCGATTTCTACTCTTTCTCTTAACCATTCACATTTTTGTTTTGATGGGATATGAGTGTATTCGATACCATATGATTGGCAGTATATTTTCTCTAACTGTTTCACAACATCTTTTAATTTCATCTTTGTTCTGCCATCCTTAGCAAATCTCGGTAGAATACCTGGGCCTAATGTGATATCTCTCTCTAAATCTTGTTCAGAAAACCCATAATAATCCAAAGTCAACTCTGGAGGTACATTAGTAGCGTCACCGAACGAGATTTCTAGAGGATCTATGTGTGCTTTCAAATGGCCTCTCACTTGATAAGCTCTACATAAAAGTTGTACTTTCAAATGTACATGAACGTCATCATCCACTTGAGCTGAAATCCCCAAAGGAGCAGCTTCTGTTCCATGAGGTGATCCTAAGATGATAGGGGGCGCTTGGAAAGCCTTTGCCGGTTCAATATTCAAATTTTTCATATTTTTAAAATAAGCATTCCACGAAACATGAACAGAACTTGGATCCTGTTGCCAAGCTTGGTACATTTCATCAATATATTGCGCATTCGACGTCGACAAAAACGTGTCCGTTCCACTACTTAGTAAGCGTGCACTCTTTAACTCATACAGTGAGCTCCTCTGCTTCAATGCATTTTGTAAAACAAGCTTAGAAGAGCTTGTACCACGAGAAAGCGCTCTAAACATATTGAAATCTTCGGTAAGATATCACAATAAAACAAAAAAGAAATCAACTTAGGGGTCTGTTTTTCTTAAGAAACCAGTCAAATATTCAAGAAATAAAAAGATAACCAATGTCACTTAATATATAGTCACTTACAACTTCACAATTCACTTAATTCTTTCGATAACAAAACCGTAAAATACAACACTTTACTCAACGGAACCAAATAGTCCTTGTACAAATTGCAAACTACCGTACTCGAAACTATAACACTGGATCTGTGTACTAGACTTCGTATTCACTCTAGTGTCTCAGAGTTCACACAACTGCCAAAGCAGGCAGAATTAATGGACTTTATATATTGTGTGACCACAATAGGGAAACTCTTTAATCTTACTGGCTGCCATAAGAACAGTATGTAGTCACGAGCTCCGCGGGGGGCTCCGCGATCTCGGCAAACTTCACGCAAAAAGAAAGCGCTCCATTTACCCGGAAGCTCATGCCCTAGCAATTTATTTAGGTCTTGTTATGTCTGATCATTCAATACGCTATGTATCATTCAAAGGTTTACGGGTTTTTTACGAATGGCCCGGTCGCTCTACAAAGACTGGCTAAAGAAGACGTTACTGAGACAAGAAACACTGGCAGAAGTTAATGACTGAAAAATATTGGGTGGGATAACGTAGAATTGGCTCTTTATTTGGCACGAGCACTAGTAACGTTACCCAATTGGAAACTGCATACAAGTATTTGTATGCAGCTTCCAATAGTGAATCCACTGGATGTAAAGACTACGTTATAGAGCTCGGCGTAAGCC
The DNA here is from genome assembly GCA_030580495.1 of Sungouiozyma ichnusensis. Taxonomy (NCBI): domain Eukaryota; kingdom Fungi; phylum Ascomycota; class Saccharomycetes; order Saccharomycetales; family Saccharomycetaceae; genus Sungouiozyma; species Sungouiozyma ichnusensis. Next base: position 161,283 of record JAKTTC010000011.1, read on the forward strand.
GAGCTCTATAACGTAGTCTGGGAATCTATACACTAATATACAATGTTGTTTATTCGTTTCTTCGTTTTCTATGATGGATTTACGAGTCACGATTACATGTCTTGTTCAATAGTACCTTTGTTAGACACGTAGATACCATCCAAAAACTTACGGATATCCTTGTTTCTGGCTTTACAGATTTGTTGGATGTCAGCAGCGTTTTGAGAGAGATTCTCGACAGAGTTACCCGACAAGACAATTTCATCCTTAACGTTCTGAGAGAAATCAATGGTAACACCTTCTCTAACTGGCACTAATCTAACTTTCTTGTCACCCAAGTAGTTTCTGATTTCAACAAACTTACGGCCATCCTTTTCAACAACGTTGACGTTGATTGGGAAATGCGCATAGACGTATCTCATCTTGTATTGGTAACCCTTGGTGACACCAGTGATCATGTTGTCAACCAAGGATTTGACAGTTCTCAAAGCAGCAACGTGCTTTCTGTCACCGTTGTGCACAGTAACCTTGATCAATCTTTCATTGACTTTAGAAAAAGTAACATCGATATGTTTCAAGTTCTTGTTCAAAACACCTCTTGGACCAGTGACTTTGATGACTCTGGATTTGATGGCAACAGTAACGTTTTCTGGCACATTAATAGATTGTTCTGTTTGAATGTACTTCATAGCTAAAAGATCGTAAATGTATAGTTGAGCGCTATTGATATGTTCTAAATCCTTAGCAGGAGAGTGTAAAACGTAAGAGCAAGAAAGAGTATGGAAAATTTTTCAACGACGGTATTTATATAATTTTCCATTCAATTTTTTTTTCTGCGTGGGTCGATAAAAAATTTCCGAGCAATACGGATGTGTTCCTATGCACGAAGCTTTTAATGATACATTTGTTTTCTATTACTATATAACAGTTTATAACAGTTCTGGTAACCTAGCTATGAGATTTGACCCAGGTATCAACAAAATCGCCCAGTTCTGTGGCGTCGGTGTGTACCCAGGATCCCTCTTCGTTGTAAAACTTTGCGTTGTCAAAGATGATTTGTAGATCGGCTTGACATTCTTGTAAAGTCTTGTACTTGTTTCTCTTATTATTCTTCGTAATAGTCTCTAATGCCATTGGGTTCTTGATCACTTCGTAATAATCAGGGTACAATTTCTTCAATGGCAATTTTTCGAATGCTTCTGTTCTCGGGTGTTGATCCGTCGGGTCAAGTTGTTCTCTCATTGCCGTTAACAAGTCTTCTATTAATTGTTTATTTGGAAGATCCTTCGTGGTATCTTCTTTCTTTTGCGATAGTTTGACCACTATTTTCTTCTTGGGGCTAGTCTTGTTTTTACTGTGATTGGTCTTGATCTTGATCTTAGATGAATTGACATCATTTGGTTTAGAGTCCAAGGGTAACGAATTAGCTAGTGGAATCTTATTCTTTAGAGTAATCTTCACCCTCAATCTTGGTTTCTTCTTATCAGTTTCTGGTAAGATAATGGCACCGCTGGTGACCACTTTCTCTGTTTCTACCTCGTTAGTAGAGTCATCTAAACTTTTCTTTCGGGATTTATCACCCCTTGTTGATCTACTAGCTCTCGCTGGCCTTGCAGACGTTACTTCTCCTGAAAGATCGGGACTTTCATAGTCAGCTACATCTTTATTAGCGTCGACAGATTCGAAAGAATTGTCTAATGTTTTATGCAAGGCGTCATTTTCATCCAATTCTTCATCCGAATTCTTCTCTCGTTCTTCCTTAAGAGCTCTCGTTTGTCTGCGCTTAACACGAGCTTCGCGTCTTTTCTCGATGGCTTCCTCTAACGTGACACTCTCATCTTCTACAGCTTCTAAGAACTGCTCTTCGGTTAAACCATCGTCATAGAAGACACGTTTGGTTTGCCTCATTCTTCCAACAGCAACTGGTTCTGTCTGTAAATGCTTAGTGATATCTTCATGAAACACTTTAGGTAACTCCTCCCTGATAATTAATCTAGGAAGAGCAGCTTTCAGTCCCATAGCCATTGCATCGGCTTCTTCCTTTTCATTTCTAGCTTTATCAATTTCGTCAAATAGTACTTTTTCTTCTTCACTACGAGCCAAGGTTTCGTTCAACTCTTCATCATCCAATTCAGCATCATCATCATCGTCTCTCATTGATTCACTTTCAATAAGACGCCTTAAGAATTCTTCTTGTTCTTCAGCAGTCGATTTGTTATCAAACTTACCTGCCTGAATTACTTTACCATCAATATCTAACTTCTGCATAGCTCTCTCTAAAATAACTTCCTCCACAGAGTCTGTGGTAATCAGTCTTAAAATTCTAACTTCATTCTTTTGACCAATTCTATGAGCTCTATCTTGAGCTTGCAAATCTTGATGCGGGTTCCAATCAGTATCAAAAATGATAACTGTATCAGCACTTTGTAAATTCAAACCTAACCCACCAGCTCTGGTAGAAAGTAAGAAACAAAAGTATTCCGAATTAGGAGCATTAAACTTCTTTAACATATCTGTTCTATCCTCTGTCTTGGTACTACCATCTAAACGCATATATTTCAGATCTTTCATTCTTAAGAAATCTTCCATAATATCCATCACTTGCGTCATTTGGAAAAACATCAATACTCTATGGCCTGTTTGCTTAAATTTCGGTAATACTCTATCTAGTAATTCAAATTTACCTGAAACTCGATATAATAAATCTGTATTTGCTCTTGTTGGATTGACAACACTTTCTACTTCATCGAACACAAAAGGATGGTTGCAAATCTTCCTCAATTGCATGATTTTATTGTTAAGACCTTTGATACCAGCCTTCGTGGCACCTTCAGTACCCGCTCCAACAAATAAAGCATTATGCTTCAGCATTTGTTCATATAATTGCTGTTGTAATCCAGAAAGTTTACATTTGATAACTTTTTCGACCTTATCTGGTAAATCTTTTTCGACCTCTTTCTTTAAACGACGTAACAAGAATGGTCTTAAGACTTTATGCAATCTTCTAATGATAAGTAAGGTCTCTTCTTCTGTTAATTCCAGTTTCTCTTGCGTACCAGTATTTGCAAAAGGTGTGTTAAACCAATCTTCGAATGTCTTGGCAGAGTTGAAAATTTTAGGCAATACAAAATTTAGCAAAGCCCACAACTCCGGTAAATTATTTTGTAAAGGAGTACCGGTAAGAATCAACCTATTTCTGGTCTTATAATAACGTTGGATTGTATAAGATAATTTAGACTGAGCATTTTTCATCCTATGCCCTTCATCAATGATCATATGAGCCCATTCATGCTTGCATAAAACAGTTCTGTCCTTAATGATATACTCGTAAGTCGTTAAAAGAACATCAAAGTTTCCTGACCTCACTTGGTTTTGCATGACTTTTCTTTGATTAGGAGTTCCTTTATAAATTATTGTGTTTAATGATGGAGCCCATTTCTCAAATTCTAATGTCCAATTAGTAATCGTAGACAAAGGAACAATAACTAAATAAGGGCCTGGATCCTTTTTCACTTCATAAAGGTATGTGAGAAGTGAGATGGATTGAATAGTTTTACCTAACCCCATTTCATCTGCCAGGATACCGTTTAAGTGATTATTGTATAAAGATACCATCCATTCTAACCCACGTAATTGATACTCTTTCAAAGTCCCACCAACAAGCAACGACGATTGCTTTCCTATTTTTTCCTTTATTGTATGGGCCACTTCATAGTAATCTATATTTTCTCTATCCTCTTCGGTTATTGACGTTATCTCTTCCCCTCTTAAAATCCTGGCCTCGTTTTGCTGTACTTTCACGGCATTCGACAGAGAATCTAAAAAGCTATTTGTTTGTCTTAATAACTGCGTAATTCTGGTATCCTTAGTTTGATCCAAAAGTTTCAAATAAGCCTCTTCATCATTAGATTTCAGAGCAGCAAGACGTTGTTTAGCAGTTCTTTCGACCCTCTTCTGTTCATCTTTTTCAATTTGATTGTGCATAGAATAACAAGCTCTACCCAGATGATTATATCTTTCACTTCGAGGCCATTCATTATCTTTATTCTCTTGAACAAAATCTATAATGGTATTTAACTTCTTCATATGTAAATTCCGTTCTTTTTTCCTTTTCTCTAATAGTTGTTGTCTCTCTAATTCTTCCGCAATTCTTGCTGTCTGTGGTACAATAACTTTACTTCTCACTTGAACAGATCTTTGTGCAGCCATTGTGTAAGGTGAATCTCTTAAGGATGGAATATTTTGATGCGCTTGGCTAGTCACTGTAGAGACTAATTTTTGGCGTAAAGATTTCTGTTTTGTCAGCAATTTTAAACTCTTCAATTCAATTAGAGCTCTAATCTTCAAAGCGTCTATTCCCTTGGGCAAATCATCCCTGGTAATATATTCTAAACAATCATCTAATGAGTACGTACCTAGGTTAGCAGGTAGACGCTCTAATTCATAGATTCTTTTCGCGATTTGAGATGAAACTGCAGTCTCTGTCTCATAATGACCCAATTGTGTACTCTTTATAATATTAAATTTGTCTGCTAAACCAAACTGTTTTGTTAATTCATCGAAATCTTCGCTCTTCTTAATTAATGGGAAATCAGTTTCAATTTGATCTTTACCATGACCTGTGGAAATATCATCTAAAGATTGTGATGAGTCTAAGGGTAATAAATGCGGTGGAATATCCATATCCTTAGATAAAAAATTTAGTGCCATAATTTGTCTCTCCAACACATCAGAGTCATAACTATTTTGTTGACTAAATGATTTCAACTCGCCATTAACCCTCGTGTATTCATCTTGATCTTTACAAATCGCTCTCAAACAGGCCTCTATAGCCTTGATTTCAACCTGGTTCTCCTTAGGCCTCTCGCAAATTGCTCGATAACGATACACTAATTGATCTAACTGTTCTATAGAATCCGGTTTGGGCACAACTATATCCGGAAACGAAACAGCTTCAGACATCATAGGCTTGGCCACACCGTTAACACTAACAGTATTATCTAGCATTATTGTATGCAAACCACAAAACACAAGTCGTCCTCACTTACACCGCGCGTCACTACCAACTCTACTAGAATTAAGAGTGTTTTTTGGCTTGTTATTGTCAAAACGAGTGGATTGCTTTCAATAAAAAAATTCTAAAAAATATTCAAAACACACGTCGTTTACAGTGATGCTTCCCAGTGGCTACTACAGAAACCATTGATCTCAAAGGTAAAGGATCTGTTTTCTCAGTGTTCATGGTTGCCAAGAGTATATTGGTGAGCTGTGAAACTTTACTTGGAAGATAGGTTGAGTTTCTTTGTCCATTCAAGAAAAAGCTCATTCGCTTGGCGTCTCGTTTTGCTTCAATTGAAGATTGGACATTTTTGAGCATTTTTGTATATCGCACTGAAAGCATGTTGATCGGCTTGTTGTGGCTGCTATGTGTGCTTGCTCGTGTCCAAGGCACTCATATGTATATGAAGTCTGGAGAGATGAAATGTTTCTATGAAAATTTAGCAGAGGGAAATTTCCTCGTTGGTGATATTGAAACCAGTGTAGCCCTTGAGAGTGGCATATACCGTGAGGACCCCGAAGTGCAAATAGCAGTTACCATTGACGAGACGTTTGACGACAATCAGCGTGTTTTAACCCAAAAAAATGCTCATGATGGTGATTTTACTTTTACTACTTTAGAGACAGGAGAACATCGGATCTGTCTTACCGCTTATCATCCTGACAAGAAGACCGATATTAGAGTATTTGTGGAGTTCGAAATTCAGCATATCCGTGTCTTGGATAGTAAAGGAAAAGACGACTTCCAATCGTTGAGGAAACGGGTTCAGCAATTGATACAGAGGCTATCGAATATTAGAACAGAGCAGAAGGTAATAAGAGAGAAAGAAGCTACCTTTCGAGATCAAAGTGAATCTACAAATTTCAAGATTATGGTATGGTCAGCGTTACAAGTAATTGCATTGATTGGAGCTTGTATGTTTCAAATTCATTATTTAAAGAACTTCTTCGTGAAACAAAAAATTGTGTAGCGATGGGTTACTATTGGGCCCACATTAGGGCTGGAGTTGTTTAACATTGTTGCTTATATATTGGTACTATATTTTTTTGCATAGATAATAATTTAGTTGTCTTTATTATCCATTACATTTCCTTATCACCATAGAAAAACTAGCCATAGAGATATTCCGAAGTGGAAACAGTCCATCGTGTGTGTTTCATGCTAAGAATTCATTTAAGGAAGATGTCTACTAGCCAATTGAATTACCCTGAGGAGTTTATTCGGTTTTTAAACCAATCTCGTACCCCATACCATGCCGTTCATAATATGAAAACTCATTTAGTCAACCATGGTTTCAAAGAGTTGAGTGAGCGTGATTTGTGGCGTGGGATTGTGGAAAAGAAAGGAAAATATTTCGTCACTAGGAATAATAGCTCAATTATTGCCTTTGTGGTAGGTGGTAAATGGTCACCAGGAAATCCGATCGCTATTACCGGAGCCCATACTGATTCTCCATTATTGAGAATCAAGCCAATCTCCAATCGTTCTAACGAAAAGTATACTCAAGTTGGTATTGAATGCTATGGTGGGGGTATTTGGCATTCGTGGTTCGATTCTGATTTATCCCTAGCTGGAAGAGTCATTGTGAAGGAGAATGGGAAAATTGTTTCTAAATTGGTTGATCTTAATAAACCTTTGTTAAAGATCCCTACTTTAGCCATTCATTTAGATAGAGAGGTGAATCAAAAATTTGAATTCAACAAAGAATCTCAGTTTGTCCCTATCGCAGGGTTAACTAATGAACAAGAGGACAAGAATAATCATGGACACGGCGGGAAACCCTCTGAAGAACAGTTTACGGCTATTAAATCGATTGTAGAGAGACACCATAAGGATCTGTTGGATTTGGTTGGCTCAGAGTTAGGCTTGGAGAATGTAGAAATGATAGAAGATTTTGAATTGATCCTATATGATCATAAACCGTCCTGTTTAGGTGGGTTACATGATGAATTTGTTTTCTCCGGTAGATTAGATAATTTGACTTCATGTTTTACCTCCTTGCATGCGATTACTCTAGCCTCTGAAACAAATATTGATAACGAACAAGGTATTAGATTAATGGCATGTTTTGATCATGAAGAAATTGGTTCTTCTTCGGCTCAAGGTGCAGATTCAAATTTCTTACCAAACGTTTTAGAAAGATTGACTTCATTGAAAGGTGATAAGAAGGATGATGTAGATTCCCCTATAGCGGCCTCATCGATCCTCGAATCGTCTGCTAAATCATTTTTCTTATCATCAGATGTAGCCCATGCTGTCCATCCAAATTATAGCAATAAATATGAATCGCAACATAAACCTTTGATTGGTAAGGGGCCTGTTATCAAGATTAATGCTAACCAAAGGTATATGACGAATTCTCCAGGGATGGTATTAATAAAAGAGTTGGCCAATAATTGTAAAGTACCTTTACAATTATTTGTTGTCGCTAATGATTCTCCATGTGGATCCACCATAGGTCCTATTCTAGCTTCTAAGACTGGTATTAGAACATTAGATTTAGGAAACCCTATTTTAAGTATGCATTCCATCAGAGAGACTGGTGGCTCCGCCGATTTAGAATTACAAATCAAATTATTCAAAGAATTTTTCGAAAACTATTCTACTCTTGAAGCGACAATTGAAGTCTAGAAAAGTATATATTACGTGCTGGGGGTCTCTATGTATGTAATCTGAAAAAAATGCTTTACTCCGAAGATATAGCTCTGAATTAACATCTATTCAATAACAGTTCTACATTGATTCTATTGGATTAGAACTCCATCATATAAAGAGAATGCCCTTCAAAAGTAAGCCCTTCTTAGAATTGGAGCAGGTCCACTTTACGAGTTTTGAACTTTCCTGTTTAGTCGGGTGGAAGCGCAGCTACGAGATTGTATGAACTGAGATTACGTATGCGATAAAAGACTTGTGACTTTCAAGCCGGTTCAGCACTGAAAGACATGGAGCTGTAGAGAGATTTGGACATTAGAAACGAACAAATCAATGACCAACTCCTCTAATATAACACTTAGGAGCTCAGAAACAATATACACAGAGCATAGTCTGGTATAAGCCCTTTTTTGAGAAATAAGGTTGGATTTCCTGTTGATACTAACATCCAAAACGCGATCAGACTGGTAAAAAATGAACAAGGCATCTTTTAGCAAGACATTTATGAAAGGAGAGTAGCTAAGATTAGGATAGGTTTTGAATTATCGTTCACACCAGTCAGATGAGTAAAGAAAAACAAATCGTTTAATTAGTTACGTAAATATGGCGGGTCTTGATCTAATTCTACAGCCAATTCTAAATAAACGTGGAGGGATTTCGAAGCACGATATAGAGGCTAGAGCTGTATAAATTGCCGTTTGCTTGATAAGAAGTGTGTTTTGCAACTGAAATCTCTTGAATTTATAATGGCAAGGAATTTCCAAATCTTTACTACACTCTTTTACGAGATTTTTTAATCTTCTACTAAAGAAAAGAGAATATAGAAAATTAAAGGCAATCAGTATGATAACATAGACAGTCATTGACCAATATTATTAATCTAGCTTGCAAGCTTATTGCTCTAAGTTAAGAAGGCTAAGCTTTTGTATGCTACAGCAAAATTGAGAAAAAGAACTGATTAATCTAAGTACTGCTAGCCAGTATTAGTTTTATAGTGGAGAGTAACGTTGAAATTGTAAATATTATTACAAAGATCCGTGATAGTTTAATGGTCAGAATGGGCGCTTGTCGCGTGCCAGATCGGGGTTCAATTCCCCGTCGCGGAGTAATTTTTTTGCTAAGATATTCCAAACGACAGGACCTCAATGCCCAATAAAACTCTCTTAACTCTATAGCTGCACTTTCAAGTGTATTGAAGTTCCTAGGATTAATGAATGCTATGATATCTTTGCACAATCATTTGTTAAGGCCTGTATCTTACTCTGTCATCATGAGTTCCAGGGCAGCAAGGTATCCGCAGTTGATCAAAAATGGAGACGGACCAATTGTGTTATGACAAACATTGGTAGGTGTTAATAGCTCTTTACTTATATTCACAGTTTAAGCGATAGCAAACATCCGCACTCGAATTAAAAGACATAATAGAACGCTCAAAGATTCAAATTTCAGATGAGTTCCAGTGATATAGGGAAGTTCACGATAAATCAATTGTGAAAGACGGCATTCTTGATGATTTAGTGTGTAATAATAAAACACTGTCAGACGGTATTTGCTCAATTTTGCCCAATAGAGTCGCTTCCATAGATAAATAACAAAGACAATAAGCTCTACGACCTAACTGCAAGATATGATTACATGTTTGAAAGATAAAGAGATTTCAAGACTTTATTCTACAGAATAAATGCCTATGTTTTTTCTGGCACATCAAATCCTTTGTATTTCATGCTTCAGGCTTAATCAATGAGATAAAGTATGATGAAGTATAGATATTTTCCTTACTGCGAATAAAGCTTTCTAGCCTCAAAGCTAACTTACAAAAACGTCAGTTTCGAATGTGGAGCCATCAGGAAGACGATATTTTGCTAGGCGATTAAAATTTCCTTCTCATAAATTAGGCATCTCAGCTGGCACTGTGAGCGACAAGCCCTAATCATTTTAGTCGAAAATTTTTGCGCATTTGATTTTTCGCTACGCGATTCACTATAAAGATTTTTCAAAATGACGATGAGTTCCATTGCTTAACTTCTACTGTTTTGTGTTTTGTGGTGGCAGAAATTGTTTCAATACTTCAAGGAGCATCATATATGGCATGGTAGATACTACGATCAAAGTTAATAGAGATCATTTCTACAGATTGGCGTCTGAATTACCTGAAGAACGCTTAAATGCGGCTCTTGCTATTATTAAAGAATTAAATGAATTACCACTTCCGGAAGGTAATGATGAGTGGTCGTATGTACTATCTAGGTTGATTAAAGGTCTAACTTCTGACAGGAACGGTGCAAGGCTTGGATTTTCGTTGTGTTTAAGCGAAGTGGTGAATTTATCTATTGAATTGAATACTCGAAGTGCTAATGAGGGACCGCAGCTATTGACTAATATTGATCAGTATATGGATCTATTGTCTTCGATGCTAAATTCCGTTAGTAGCAAGGACAAAAAAATGAAAGGTAAAGATGAAAGAGGTTTGATTTTTGGGAAATTATTTGGTTTGCAAGTCCTTTTAAATGAACCATTATTTTCAAATGTATTTGTCACTAAGGATCAGAAAATATCTTCATTTACGCTCAAATTCTTTGAAGAACTATTAGGTTTGGCTATTAAGAAGAATTGGATTAGAGAGCCTTGTATGTTTACATTGTTTCAAACGGTACAAAAATTACTACCTTTTATTACTTCTGAATTCTCAGTAAGACTATTCGAATTGATAGACGATTACAAACTAACTCTAACCTCGGACGGATTGGCATTATACTTGTTGGTCCTGTACGAATCAACTCTACAAAATGATAGATTTTCAATTACGAACTCGATTGCAATTACTAATCCGGGGTGGAAATTAAATGACCCATTGTCAAGAGGTAATTTACCCTTATTATCTCAGGTATTACGTGAATCTGCTCAAGAAGATACTAATGGTTCAGATGGCAATAAGCAATCCTCAGCCAATTGGAGTCCCAGACTTAGATTTATTTGGGATATTTTGATTCCAATATTCAACCATATGCCAAATGGCAAAGAGATACACCACCAGCCTCTAAAGAAACATAAGAAAAATGATGGAAGTGCTTTGAAATCACACATTGAATTCCCTGAATTTTGGCAAGTGGTAGTCGACGAAGGATTCTTTAATGAAAAGGCTTCCAGTGAAAGGAAATACTTGGGCTTTCTGATCTTCAACAAGTGTTTAGATGAACTTCCAAAAAAACTAATATCCAAATGTTTTACGAATAACTTTACTAGAACTTTGATAAATCAGGCCTCCGATAAACAAAGATTGTTACATACAATTGCTCTGAAAAGTCTGGACAAAATTCAAAACGTTCAAGATGGTGGGAAGATTGTAGCCCTATTTGATGAGCTTATTTTCGGGAAAAATGGTTCTGTCAATTTTGATAAACTAACTAAATCTAAGACTATTACGAGTTTGCTAACTAGTAAGAATTTAAAACCAAAACATATCAATAAAATACTTGAGCTACTAATCTCACGCATCGATGGGACTGCTCAAGATAAGGGACAAATTCATTTTATTTTGAATACATTCTTAAAAATTTTTAGGACTCATAAGCAAGAAATAGACGTTAAGATGGCAACTCCAACATTGAGAGCATTAACTAAGATTGCATTCTTCGCCAAAGAGAATGAACAATTGAATAAAATGGCAAATGATAGATTAAACTCTATACTGGCCGAGTTGACGTCATGTTCAATGACGGATGATAAGCCATACTCTTGGCAACTTCATATCGTAAATGAGATCTTAGCTTATGAGAAATCGGGTCATCAAACTATTAATCCACTTGACGAAAAGCTGACCGTACTACGGGATAGAGGTATCGATATCTTGGAACAAATTTCTTCGAAGTCACACGAGAACCCAACGGTGGAAGGATTACAATATATGATATCTATGAGTTTGCTACAACTCTATGGGGGTGATCCAGACTCAGTATCTGTGATAGAAGAACTATGTGACTATTATGATTCAGAAGAATATACAAATTCCAAATCTCTTGTTGGTATAACAGAGATTCTATTGGGCTTTTTAGCTCAAAGAAAAGCTGTATTAACTAAATTGACGATGATCGTTTGGGAACAGTTTATTGATTTCGTTGGAGCCGATGAGTTAAATGTTCTTTTGGATGTCTTAAGTAAAAGAGAAAATGTCCAAGGATTTGCTCAACTATTTGAAGGTGCCGATGAATATGAGATCGATGAGGAAGATGAAGAGGAAGAAAAGAAGGGTAGTTTATCGAATTCATCAAGTAATGAATCCGGAAATGATTCTAATGATAGTCTTGAAAGTGAGAGTGAAATTGATTCGGATAGCGATAATGATGAACAATCGACTGATAAAAATGGGGCAACTGATTCTATTTCCAAAGAAGCTACTAGCGCTTTAGCAAAGGCATTAAACTTGCCTGAGAAAATAGTCAAAGAAAATGGGGAAGTTGATTTTAATGGTCTAGATGACCTGTCGAGTGATGATGAAAATGAATCTGACGAATCTATGGATGATGAAAAAATGATGGAATTAGATGATCAGCTTTCTATGATTTTCAAAAGAAGAAAAGAGGCCTTGTCTACAGCCAACACAGGGAATATACGTAAGATAGAAGCCAAGGAATCTAGAGAAAGTGTAATTGCATTTAAAAACAGAGTTGTTGAGCTACTTGAAATTTACGTGAAACATATTGAAAAAGCCCAATTACAACAAACTACTGATGGAGATAAAATTGATATTACGGATAAAGCGAAACATTTGATTCTTTTCATTAATCCAATGATAAAATCTGTACAGCAAACGTTAGATAAGACATTAGCAGACAAGATGAGCAAACTTTTAAAAGCAAAAATTTTCAAGTTACCAATGTCCTCATTTCTCAGTTTGGCACAAGATGATATTTTATCACAGCTGAGGAATATTCATACTTTGCTTGTTTCATCAAAAGCTGGCCAATTTCCTACTCTTTTCTACACGTTGTGTTCAAGTACATCAATTTTTCTAAGTAAAATTAGTTTGGAACTTTCACAGGATAAGGAAGCCACATGTAATCTTTTGGTAGATCTTTATGGAGAGACTACAAAATTATGGTTACAATCTAATAAATTTGGGATCAATGTGTTCCTTGACTTCTACAACTGGCTTGCAAGTAGAAAAGGGAAAGAGAATTGAGGCCGTAGCTCTTCGACTATGGTATTACATTAATATATAACTAACTATATTTATGTATGATGAACCATCTCTTCCTTGTATTTTTTTGTCTCGTGTTCGCTGCTTATAAGTAAAAAGAATCAACTTCAGGGATACCGCCTACTCTTGGTAGGTTGCTCGAACATTTCCAAACTTGAACAATATTTTCTTCTTCAACACTAGCAAAGAGCCAAGGTATATCAAGGTTGATGGATAAGTCATTGATTGCACTTCTATGACCGGCATGCATGACCATTACTTCCGGTGAAGCATCTTCTGCATCTTCTGCAATTTGTTCGGCCCCAATCTCCAGGAGATCCCATATAAACACTCTTCTATCTGCGCCTGCAGAGACTAAAATACCATCGATTTTGTGGTGAAACTCTAAATTAGTCACAGGACCTTCATGACCACTCATGGAATGTAAAGGTTTGTTTAGATTTCTCATATCATAAAGATAAACTTGGGAATCTTCACCTGCAGTGGCTAATAAGTTCTTGGAATGTTTTGAAAATGCTATAGTGTTCAACGGAGCTTCGTTGTACACCACAGTAGGATTTGAGTTTGTCCTAGCATCGTATAACCGCAAACTTTTATCCTCTATAACGGTACCAAATAAAGAATCTTCAAATTCGTTCCATTTACAATCGTTCACGATTTGAGACTCCGCAGGGTTCCAAGTCCTTGTAGGCTTTTTAGAAGATGCATCACAAATATCCCAAAGAGCTATATGTCCATCATCAGATGCACTTAGTAGCTTCCCTTTCGAATTTTTGTTAAAATTCAATCCGTACCCATTATCCTTGTGGTAGGATAGTTTGTAACTAGCACTCTTATTATTACTCTTAGTGTCAAAGATGAAGACGCTACCTGTACCGCTAATCGTAGCAATGACGCTGGGGTCCTGAGGCATGTATCTAGCCCTTGTCACTTCATCTTCATGTTTAAATTTCTTGTGTATCCTGATATTAGACTTGATATCCGTATCTAAATTAGAGTTTGTTTCAACACTTGGATCAACAGCTTCTTCAGGAAGCTCAATAGACCCAATTTTCAAAAAATTCGATTCCTCGCCTGAAGTGTGTGTCCCTAATAGTAAACATTGTTTAGTTACTGGATCTACATCATTTCTTGGTAACCATTCTACAGTTAAAGAAGGCCATACTAAATTAGTTTCACTAACAAAATCATACATTAAAGGAACATTGGATTTCCATAATTGGATTTCCTCATCTATGGAAAGCTCTTTCCCTGCATCTTCATTTAGCATTTCCATTTTAGAAGCCAGTGTATCCATCATAGCCACATTTTCCATCTTGTACAGCACCAATGGCCCATTTTGAAAGAAATATAAAATCGATGAGTTGTCAGTCACTATGTAATCTTGCTAAGAACGCCAAATTATTTAATAGTACGCGTACTGTAGGAATCTAAAAAATTATGCTTATGATCAAAGCTTGAAACCTTTGATTAACAAAGAACTCCAGCTCATCAATTTGAAGCATAGAATCCTTAGAGGTGTATAGCTATATAATATATAATTTTGTCACTTAGACTAAAGATATGTCTGAGAGTGAAGGTTCTCGTGGGGCGTTGAAACGATCTGCCTTGGTAACCAAGGATTTAAATATGAGGGTTAACCGATCTCCATCACGCCAGAAATCTTTGAATATGGGTGACTCCAGCTCCCTCTCATTGTTACGCTCGAGTAGCTATCACAGCTCCAACAGTGCAAGTCCGAGGAAAGGTAACGGGATTTCTATGGGGAAGGTAAATAAGGCTTCAAGGACTCCTTCACCTAAGAAGGTCGTGACAATAGCAAGAGCGTCATCCCAGCACGAACAATTTCAATTTTTTGAAGAATCGCCGAGGACAAGGCAAATGGTACTTGAAGATTATGGTATGATATCGGTTAGCTCGGATTTAAAAGAAGCAATAGATAATAAAGAGAATTCTAGAGCTGATAGTTGCAAACAGGAGCACAATCAAATCGATTCTTCCGATTCGATGCCACCTTTAACACAGTTACGAATAGATGATACTAAAAATTCGGTTATTGAAGATGATTTAGTATCGATTTCATCAATAGAATCCTCGAGATAGCCTAGGATTTAATTTAACATCACTCACGAGTTTAGATGTAAGGACCAGATTTGTAATGACGTTGAAAGTTATTGAGTAAACTATATAATATTATATGAAAAGAAATAAACGGTAGTCTTTTGTTTGTATTAATGTATGTGTTTCCTTTGAAATTTACTTGAATAACCAAGGAGGGAGAAAAAACAGTCGAATAATGAGTATTATGAAGATTTTTCTTCGCTAGCAATGTTTTCATCTTCTTCCACTACAGTGAGCGGGATAGCAGCATTCACTCGTAACTTTTCATCAGAGCCTTTACCATCAAATCTAACATTTTTATGAACTTCCATATTCACATCATCGCTACTACTAGTTTGTAATTGTTGTTTTTTAGTTGAACTACTAGTGAAAGCAGAGGTGGCAGTGTATTCTGAATCTGTACTATCTCTTCTCTGAATAGTCCTATGATTTCTGTTAGTGTCGAATCTTTCTGGCATTGCGCCTTTGATATCACGAATAAACTTCCTGAGCACTTCCTTATGTAACGAAAGAGGCCAATTGACTGGGGATTCATGACCTTGGTAGACTAGCACATCATAAACTAGCCCACCAACTAAAGCACCAATGATGGGGGCCACTTGCGGGATCCAAAAGAAATGACGATGCGATTTCCAAATGACATCACTCTTAAACCCGCACGCATATAGAGCTAGACGAGGACCCATATCACGAGCACCGTTCATGGCACAACCAGTCTGGTATGAGATACCTGCATTGATAGTGAAAGTGAAGAAGAAATTGACGATAGGGAAAATACCACTAGATAACCCAGTGTAAGGATCGGTTAAAGCAAATGCACCTAATTGCAAAATAGCAGTACAAAGCAATTCAGAAACAAATTGTCTATTTCTTGACAGATAAGTCTTTGGTATCACGTAGAAAAAATTACCAACAGCTTCAACGGTCTTATGATCAGGGTATTCTTCAGCAATAGATTTCTTATAGTATGCATAAGCTAACAAACTACCAATGAAAGCACCAATGTATTGTCCCACAAGGTAAATTGGAATCTTCTTCATGGGAAACCCTCTGTACACAAAGGATGCAATGGTGATAGATGGGTTCAAATGGGCACCAGAGATCGTACCACCACCTGCAGAGAACCAACCCATCATGGCAGCACCAGCCCAACCGAAGGCACCACTATTAGCAGTACCAGAACTCACAGGAGTAATAATATACTTCAATGCGTCAATCATTCTCATCGTATTTTCATCAACTCCACTAGCAGCAATTTGAGCCATAGCGTTTTGATATTGATTAGTCTGTGCTTGTCCACCTAAATGTTCCTGGGTGATAATCACAGACCCAAAAAACAACATAACCATGGTACCACAAATTTCAGCTAAGAATTCTTTCAAATAGGAGGCTTTGATTGCAGACCATGTGTTGATTGGATGGTAAGTGGAAGGTAGCACAGTAGGAGTTAAAGGATTCTGGTATAATACCTTGGGTTTCACTAGAATAGGTAAATTGTTGGGGTCTAAAGCATCATCGGCTAAATTGTCAACATAAACAGATGAAGCGTAATGAGCACCACCGCCAGTCTGAAATCCATGAATTCTAGAACCGGTTTCAAAATCGTGATTTGACGCAAGATCTACATTAGCGTCTATGATACTTGGAGCAGTGCTGTTATGCAATTGTCCAGCATTACCACTGTGAGAGCCTAAATCATGAACATTCAACAAAGAGGGAACTCTAGAATGAGATTTTCTAGCTCTAAATCTACTTCTTAAATTCCCGCTATCTCCACGGTTAAAAAATGAAGAAGTCTCTACAGCAATATTTGTGTTTGGAACAACCTCTTGAATAGGGAAACGAGCATTAGAGCCTGGTAGAGAATACTCTTGTAAAAAATACGTCGATGGTCGAGAAGTATTAGTGAACGGAGTTGGTTGGTAGTCCTGCATCTCATAGTCAAAATCGTCGTCCACAATGTCTTCCAAATTCACACCAGACTGAGAGCGAGAACGATGGTGATGACTAGAAATATTAGAAGCAGAATCATTGATGTCAAAACGAGGCCTACTCTGACGATGACGCTCCGGATGGCCTCCTTGATGTTCCGAATGATCCATCGTTACAAAATAAAACACTGAGAATTTGGCTAATTAAAGTATCTAACCAAAGAAAGCAAATTAAACAGAGGATGAAAGAAAGATCCACTTAACTCTTCATTATAAGTGGTTCAGCAAATTCCACTCTTTCGATGATCGCAGTAGGGTGCTTATATAAACCACTTTTTCCAAACGCTCGAGGCATTGCTTTTTCCCCGATCTCAGAGTTTCTTTTCTGCGTCCTCCACTCTGCGGAGCACTCTCTAGCCGTGCTGCCCGATGGGAGGCCCAAAGAAAAAGGAGGCAGAGAGCAGCTCGCAGGGGTGGAAAGTGAGGAAAAGGGCAATACAAAAAGAAAAACAAAAACCTTGCTGTTCAGCAAACCTCCTGCTGGATCCCTTAGCAAGCGTCAGGTAAGCGCCTGAAGAGGAAATTTAATTTTTCCGGATAGCAGAGCACGAATACACGTGATGCATCTCGTTGCGGGTGATCCGTTCGGTTTGTTTACTTTTACTTTTTTCTTTAAGTTTATGGGGTTGGCTACAGGGGATCGATTTTAGCTCTTTAGCCAACGCATTTTAGCGGGTATTTACAAGAGTGACAGGTAGCACTTGCGAGTTGTAACTGTCTCACAACTTGTAAGTAAGGCTCTGGTGAATGGTACAACATTCGATCTGGAACGTTCCTGATATGCGCCTGGGATGTGATATAATGTAAATTTTTAAATTATTCAAGATTTAACTTACGAGCTTGTCGGCTTATCCTTGTAATCGTTATATTCTCGCAATGTTGCTGACGAGATCGAAACTCACAGCCAAGTTAAGAGGCTTGTAATTTATCGGTATTACAATTGCGGTGAGAAGCAATGTTTGCGTTTATGATTTACGTAAAAATTTAATGGCAGAAGAAGGAAGATGAGGAAGCTTGGTTTGAGTAATGTGCTAAATTTATAATAACATATTCTTAGTATGTGTTGATTGGTACTATTATGTAGTAAATTAAATGATTATGTATTAATTTTGGTAGTTAATTAATTTTTCTCTGTGTAATGAATTTCAGTTTGAGTGAACTCTGGCTGTTTCTCCGCGTCTTCTAAATCATGAGCGTCGCTGGATGATACGTTTGTGTCTTCAGACAATTTACTTGTTGCCTGAGACTCTGTCTTTTTCAAAGCTACAGCGTCTGTTAATCTGTAGTCTCTTAAGAAGAAAGTGGAGAACAGCAATGGAACACAGAAGACTAACCCGACGATACAAAGAATTCTTTGTACGTGTCTGTAAGCCAGCACTACTGAGTCACGTTCTGGCGTTCCCCATGTGTAGGTGACAATGAATGTGAATGGTGATCCATAAGCTTCGGCGGCCAGTGTCTCATTTTTCAGTCTCTTAGAGATCTCCTTTGGCAACACTTGCGTCCAAATGGCGCCTGAGACGGCACCACCTACGGCAGATCCGATGTTGTAAGTAGCCAAGTACAAAGCAGTTATCACTGCTAATTTTTTATGAGTCTTTGCCGAGGCTTGAATCGAAGCCTGGGTTGTGTAAGTGAAGAAACCGGCACCAAACCCTAGTAGACATAATGATCCAATGATACCAGAGTGAGAGTTTGTGTTACCCCTGTAATGGACTAAAAGACCAAAGGATATAAACCAACATACGACACCAAAGATGATAAATGGTTTGGTTCTCCTGATCTTGATTATGAAGATCCCTAAAATGGTACCTGTGATAACAGAGACGAAGGAGTACAGCGCAGTGATTCTAGTAGCGGATTTGATAGATTCTCTCACAGCGACAATTAACACAGTATACATGTAGTCACCTTGCATATACCAGATAAAGTTGATAAAGAACGCAATCCCCAAAGCGAAAAAGATGCCTCTGTCCTTAATTAAAGACCATGGAGTTAGAGGGTATCTAGCGAAACGAAGTTCCCAGATAAAATATAGCGGCATGGACACGACCCAGCCTATCACTTCAGGAACAATAATATGAGCAGTCTTCCACTCTGTATTGATCCCACCAGCTAGCGTGAATGGAATCAAGATGCAACCGAACGTGACACAGCAAAGTAGCAGTCCAATGAAATCTAGTCTCCAGAAAAAAACTTCAACGCAGTGATAATCGTAAAACTCTTTCCAACTTCTAGTTCTCTTGAATGAGGACTTAATGTCGACTTTGCCTTGTCTGTGAGCCAAGTACTTCATGTGCAGCAGGCAGCAACCCAGCGGAATACAACTCAAGGGTAAGATGAAAGCCCACATACCAATCCCCCACTTCCATCTGGTACCGACAGCATTGGTGATACTACCACTGATCCAGGTGTTGATAATGAATGGTAGCGCTGGAACGAAAGAAGCCAACAATCTCCAATTCAAGTTAGAAAAATCAGCAGCAACGACTTCCAAGATCAGGACAATCCCAGTGTAGCCTAATTGGTAGAAAGAAGCACCTGCAGCAAACTTAGACACAGTAGTAGCCTGAGATTCGATGATTGTACCCATAGAGTAAAAAATCACCGCAATGATTAACAAGGGCAAACGACCCCAAATATCGGAAGCTCTAGCAAAACCAACTTGACCAGCAGCAGCAATCACAGCTTTGATACAGTTCACTGTCGAAAGCAAAGAATGCTGAGAATAGGAAGAAGTAGCATATGCTTGGAAAGTATACCTAATGTTACCGTCTAACCCATAAGCGTACGCAACAAGGAAGATCGAAAAGAATAACGCTACACGGTACACTGGGTGCCTGTACATCTCAGCGTAAATCTCAATCTCAGAGACACCTGCCTCGATAGTAGACTCCGTGCGCAGAGTCTTCCCATCGTCAAACGAAGCAACTTCAACGTCATCTGCAGACGTAGTCTCCTCATGGTGATCCACCTGTTTGAAAGTATTCCATAATCTAGCCAACATAGCGATGACTAGTTCCTAGAGAAAATATATATGTGTGTGTGCGCGAGTAGTTATATATGACTAAAGAAGCTTTGTATACAGAACACAGACCATGTCCAAACTTGCTTGGCAAGAATCGATGGCCTTTATATATAATTATACAACGGTACTGTCCACCGCCCAAAACAGTACAATACACCCAGAAATACAAGTCTAATGGAGCCGATGGGCAGTGTATAGCCCTTCAGAGAGTCGTCGATGACTTCGCATCTAGCTACAAAAGCGCTTGAAAAATTTTCATACAGTGAAAAGCAGGTGCAATCAGCAAATTTTGCACCTAAACGTAGTGTGCAGCGAACGAGCCATTGACGTCGGGCAGTCTCGGGCGATGCCGCACCCCGTTGCGAGTGATGCATTGCGCCCAGCCGCGTTTGCACCCCGATGGGGCCACATGGTGTGTCTGCTCATCACGTGCCCTATGTTATCACGTGCGTTAGCTTGCCAGCTTGTCACGTGCCCTATGTTATCACGTGTTTAGCTTGCCAGACTGTCACGTGTGTTTGGCTTTCGCGTGACCTGTCCCGTGACTCTCGTGGACGGTGATGTGTTTCTGTTTCCCAAAGGGGACTGTGTCTGTGTAACCCTACTTTTGATGTTTTGGCCCTAGCTGTATACGAAGAGGGAAATTTGTAAGAAGCTAAAGCATTCATTTATTTACTAGTAACCACTAAAGCAGCGGTGCGAGTATCTTGTCTTTTTGTGAGTGCCAACGGTAGCGAGTGTACGTGTGTCAAAGGTATGAGTGAAGTGTCTAGTGGAATGCCCGGTAGAGCACGTAGTGCGGTAACTGGAGCAATGGCGAGTGTGAAAACGTTCACATCGTTTCAAACCACTGTGGTGGTGAAACCTGATCCGAAATTTGTAGTGTTTGATTCTTCACATTTAATGTCCCGTGATTATAATGAGAAGCTGCAGAGTCGTGTACCAGAGTGTCCTCGTTTTGAAGAACTGCTTTTCTTTCAATTGCCTGTGGATTCAGAGAATGTAGAGATTGTATCATCACTGCCTCGAATTATACAATTGGTTGGTATTACACAGGATTTCGGATTCGAGCCTAGTGTCATCTCGTATTCTCCTTTAACGTTGAACAATTTGCAAGCTATTGAAACGTACCGTACCATACTGTTACAATTGGCTAGAGAGTGTAGTGTGGAGATTTTAATTTGTAGCAAAGATTGTTATCATGATTCAAAAGAGCATTCGGCCACAGTGAAGACAACAGCAGATGAGAAAAATTTGTATTGCTACGTCATTGGAACAGAATTGAACGTTGTCAATTGTAAGCTTCATGTGAGCGCTGTACTAGACTTGATTGGAAATAATTTTTTAATGGATTTTCTACCTTTACCATCGTATTCAATAATACCGTACATATATGGTGCTAAGACAAACAATTTGAAAGTGTTTAATCAAACTTTTATGACGAAATTGTCGTTACCTTCGCTCTTAGTCTCTGCAAACCCAGCTGCTAAACCCCCGCAGATCATTTTGACAAGTCAATACCATGGGTATCTTCTATTAGCCAAGCAATTCCTAGAGAGACTCATCATAAACGCTAAGGATGTTATGATGACTCAAGAAATCCATAACCTAGCACCGGCAAAGTTATTATTCATTAAGAAGTTTCATCAATTCGAAGTGAACACGCTAATGATTAAATATCAATCTTTTATTAAGATCAATGATACATCGATACAATTTCAATCGCCCTCATTATCGCTATTAACTTCTTTAATTAAGAACTTCTTCTTCAAATTCTTACAACCGATTGTAGAGCTTACCATTTGGTCTCCTCATTTATCGAAAATACCAACTAAAAAATGGATGGATTTATTTCATTCAAAGATAATTATCCTGAAATCCGAAAAATCTCCAGGCCAAATTACACTCATTACATCATATTCCATTTTCCAGCCAACCTATGAATCCATATTAAACTTATGCGAAAGAGAAATTTCACAATTCCAAATTGTCTTTGAATTGCACTGTGAATTTGAAGATTTTATCTCAGGTAAGAAAAATGGGAAATTAACTAAAATTATGGAAATTTCAAATTGCTTATTAGAATTATCTGACAAGTCTATCAGTGGTAAATCTGGAACCAAGAAGCTGGATCAATACTCTCAGAACAATGTAGCGATGTTTCTAACTTTAATCTCGGATTCTATTGAAGATTTTCCTCGGGCATTAAGTTGTGTGATAGATGAACTACCCATTGAGGAATCGTATTTCATACCAGAAGTGTACCATCGCCCCATTATTGGATCGGGTGGATCCATAGTTCAAACCATCATGAGGAAACATAATGTCTTCATCAAATTCACAAACTCATACCTTTTACCACAGAATAGTTTATGTTTTACTAGATACGATAACGTTATAATCCGGTGTCCCAATAAGAATAAGAAAAACATTAAAGCTGTAAAGCAAGAATTGATGACTCTAGTGAATAATTTTAATACTTTACAGGCATTTACAACGTTGGAGTTATCTAAAGGAAAATTTAATTTTTTCTTAATGGAAAATGGGTTACAGACAATATCTCTCATTGAGCAAAAATATAACATCTTCGTTGATTTCCCCCAAGTGTTCACTTCAAATACAAATAATGATTACATCTCATATTTGAACATCAAAGGTAATGATCAACAATCCACTGCAATGGGTGCCAGCGAATTAGCTTCGATGATTAAAGTGCAAGAGATGGAATTTACATTTAATGATAAAACATTTCAACAGTTTATTAAATCTGAAGAGAATGTCATCAAATTTACCAATGAAATATCTGTCCCTTTCTATAAAATTTTTAACTCTCAAGTGAATTTCAATAACAATCACATATTTGTCACTTATGAGAAAAATGAGGATTTATTAGACATTATTAAGATAATGACAGATTATTTGAATCCATATGATATAAAAATTTTAAAGAAGAGAAATATTTGATTCAAAGAATTATTGCTATCACACATAAATGCAAGGATAATATTAGCATTCTTTTTTTTTTCAAAAGACAACAATACATATATATATAATCTCTATAACCTTGTTCTTAATGATTCATTCAGATACATTAAACAATAATCGAAATCTCTCAATACGATATCACTGGCTTTCACCTGTTTACTATTTGAGGCTTTATGTGCCGCGGATTTTTCTCTCAAATGATCAAAATTTATTCTATATTTCGTAAAATCTGGTAGGACATTTTTGTTACTTCTTTGTAATCGTTCTTCATATTTCAAGATTTCAAAATTAATATTCAATATATTCTCTATAATTTTAAGACGCATATGCATATCTACACTGATCCCATCGGATTCATAACTAGACACAGCTTTTATAATGAAATTCAAAGTATTGATTACTTCTAATTTCCAGTCATGGATGAGGACATCCTCACCAAACACTAATTGCCTCTTCAAGTTAAAATCCTCTCTTGTGTATTTATAACGAATATAGTCTTTGTATTCATTCCTTATAACCTTTTTATGTGATATAAACTGATTCAATCTAATAAACCTGCGGTAAGTAATTAAAACAAACTCTCGATTACTCACATCAGTAAGATCATAAGTGTTTGAGTCCATTCGAATCCAATTCCTCGGCAGAAGGTAACGTTGAGGATTTCTTATATAAGTGTAATGCATATCCATAATAGCCTGTGGCGTGATAACTATCCTTGGGACCTTCATCACCTACAATAAATAAGCTAACGCTCTAGCTGAGCAGTGTTTACATGATCTAATGTTGAAATATCTGGTGTGAGCTATTGGTTTGAATAGTTTTGATGAAATGACTTTAACGTTTTTATTTTATGTTTGGTATCATTTTCAGAAAATTCACTTTTCCTACAACTTTGAAATGACTTATTGGTTGAAGATGACCATTTTCTAATAAAACATTATATGATAAACCCAAATCATGAGCAAAGAAATGATAGATGAAGTGGTACCGAAATATGAGGCAAACGCCGACTCTGATGAATCTAGCGATACTGAAGGTTCTCTAGAAATTTCTTCAAGAAATACACCTGCTATCGATGACGATGACGATTACGATAATGACTTGGAAACTGAAACAAAAATTAAAGCAGAGGGTGCGTCTACAATACCTATTGATATATTTATCCCGGTATTGAATGAGAATTTAGTATTTGAAAATATCAACACAATAGTTATAGGATTAACTGAGAAACAAAAATTATATGTATCTGGTATCTTTGATTTGAAAATTCTTACAGGAGGAATTGTGTACAACAATCTTCATTACAATGCATCCAAATCAGTGCAGAGAGTTTGGCATCCACTATCGAATTCGATTGCACCTATACAAGCGTCTTATTTCGCTGGTTGGGATGATACTTTAGAACAAAATTCAAACAGCTATTATATGAATTTGTTCAATCCAGAGTTGTTTAAACGATTTACATGTTTAATTAGATTATCTTCTATTGAAAGGCTGCAAAATATAACTAATATCGATGAATTGATTCCTGACTTTAATAATTTATGGAAATGGAAACAATGTTCAGATGACGAAACCATCTCGTTCAAAGACCATAAGATAACGTTTACTGTATTAGATCCGAGAGTACATAATTTTGACAAATTAGAAATTCCAAAATCCTGGTCAGAATGTATTGATAAATTATTTTTAGATCACAAAAATTCAAATTTTGATTTAAGAATTATGATACTTGGTGGTAAAAATACAGGGAAATCTACTTTCTTAAAGCTTTTAACTCAAACGTTTGCTTCGAAGAATGAGAAAGATGAATCTGATTTTCTGCTTTATCTAGATATAGATCCAGGACAGCCAGAATATTCTCACCCCGATTGCATTTCATTAACTCAAATTGATCACTTAAACAGTACTCCATTGGGCCAACATTTTGGACAAGATGGTGGAACCTTTTTAAAACAGTTTTACTTGGGATCAAACTCCCCTCAAGATGATCCAGATACTTATTTATCCTTAGTAGAAGATTTATTACAATTTTTTGAAGACCAAAGGTTTATGGGGACGTCTTTCTTGAATTTACCAGGTTGGGTTAAAGGATTTGGAGTGCAAATAATGAACCATGTTATTAAACATTATAAACCAACGCATATTATCATCCTAGATACAAGTAAGCATAATTTTGAAGATTTGAAAATACCTCCTAATTTCTGTAATTCTTTACAAGATAATTATGAAACCAAAGTACAAAGAATACCGCCATCTCATCAATTACTTGGCGACAAGAATAAAGTGAGTACAATGGAAAGTATACAGAGTAGGTTTACCTCTTCTCAACTTCGAACCTTGAGAACATTACTTTTATTTCATAAGCTCAGTGATCAATCTGAAACAAATAGTTTTAATTTCATTCCATTAATAATGCAAACTCCAATGACAATCAGTTTTGGGAAATTTGGAATTCAAGGTTTTTACTTTTTAGAACAGTTTAAGGACATTCATAAAGAGGACATCAAAGTTGCTTTAGAGGGAACTGTTGTAGGATTACATTATTTGGATAATTCGAGAAATCAATTTGATGATGTTGATTTCTCAAAGAAAATTTCTTGGAAGGGTTCGTATCCCGTATTAAAAAGTCGGCTACAATCTTTAAATTATACCACTTTGGCACTTATACACTCTATAGACGAGGAAAACCAATTAGTTAATCTATTCGTCCCTAATTCATGTGTTAAAGAATTGACTGATGGTTCGGAAGGGAAAATTTGGTTTATTGTCAGAGCTAAAAGTGAAACTCCTTTCTATGAAATGTACCCACCAAAAAGGATACTTCAGAAAAAGGTCAATTTAAATGGAGCACCCTACATTTCTACAGAAAGAAGAAAGAAACATGAACACGTATGGAAGGTGCGCAAAAATGTATTAAGAAGGGGCCACTTCATGAAATGATACAAATTAGTTTAATATTGATTATTGTCTATATTAAAAAGTATATATAACAGACACCAACTTATACCATGATCGCATGTATTATATGCGGCATATTTACTTTTCAACTTCAAGAGTTTCATCGTCCCATCCCATTTTTCTGTTTAAACGCTCATATTTGTCCCTATCTCTATCACTCACAGAAGGTTTTATTTTCGCTAATGCCTTTTTAAAATCATTCATTGTAACTAGTACTTGTTCGTTTGTGACACCAACACTAAGGTCTTCAAATTCCTTATCTAAATCATTCTCAATGACAGATTGTATTTGTTCAGACTTGAAAAAGTTCCGTTTTAGTGCCAATACTGAGCTTTCCCTTACCAAAGCTGCTAAATCGGCTCCTGAAAAGTTTCTACATCTTTCATCTTCAATTACTTGGCTGAAATTAACGTCATCACATAATGGTGTTCCATTAGATTTTGTTAATGTAGTTAAAATATCAATCTTTTCCTGTTTATTTGGTAATTCAATGAAGAGCGTCTTATCAAGTCTTCCAGGTCTCAACATAGCAGGATCAATCATATCGGGCCGGTTAGTGGCACCAATGACAAAAATCCCTCTTCTGTCATTCAACCCGTCTAATTCGGTTAATAAAGTATTTACAACTCTAGAGGATGATTCTGAGAGAGATGTGTCCCTTCTTGGAACTAAAGCGTCCAGTTCATCAAAAAATATCACACAAGGCACCGAAGCTCTTGCTCTAGTAAATACTTGTCTGATTGCCCTTTCTGATTCACCAACATATTTATTCAAAAGTTCTGGACCTTTAATAGAGATGAAGTTCGCACGAGATTCATTTGCTACAGCTTTAGCTAATAGTGTCTTACCACAACCAGGTGGACCCCACAATAGCACACCAGCAGGTGCGCTAATACCAACCTTTTCAAAAAGTTCTGGTCTTTTAATGGGTTGTACTATAGCCATATTAAGCTCAACTCTAATCTTACCTAATGCACCAACATTGTTCCAAGTCACATCTGGAACCGTAGCAAAACCTTCTCTTTTCGCTGTTGGTTGGATTGTTGGTAAGGCTTTTAAAAAATCTTCATATCTGATGGACAGAGTAGATAATTGCGTTTCGTTTAATGGATCTGGGTAGTTGTCTAGAAACCTCTGGATAACCGATAAAGGAAGTGGATCAATGAAATTTGCTGTATTCTTCAAATTTTTTTGATTCTCAGTTACTGTTCCTTGTAAGTCAATATCCATTTGATCCGATGATTGTATTTGTTTATCCTTAAATTCAGCTAGAGTAGAAAGATCGTTATCATAGGTTTCAAAAATACGTTTAATAGCACACGTACCAGAAGCTGTGGTCAGTGCTTTTAAATCAGCACCGACAAATCCGGGTGTCAACTTAGCTAATTTTTGGAAGTCAATTTCACCATCAATCTTTAAATTCTGTGACATTTTTTTCAAGATATGATATCTGGAAACTTCATTTGGAACATTTAAGCAAATTTCTCTATCAAATCGTCCAGCTCTTCTTAGTGCCGAGTCCAAAGAATCTGGTCTGTTAGTAGCTCCAATGACAATCACTGGCTTCCCATTAGTGTTATCCATGGTTAATTCATCCATTGAGGTTAATAGCTGAGCCACAATTCTTCTCTCCATCTCTCTCTGGGCTCCACCATCTCTCTTTGGCGTTATAGCATCAATCTCGTCAAAAAACATCAGACAAGGAGCTAGTGATTTAGCTTCTTCAAATAAGTCTCTTATTTTCTTTTCACTCTCTCCAGACATACCGCTCACTACAGAAGGAGCAGAGATCGAAATAAATGGCACTTTCAATTCTCCAGCCAAAGCGTTAGCGATAGAAGTCTTCCCACAGCCAGGAGGCCCATGCAGTAAGACACCTCTAGGAGGTTCTACACCAGTGGACAAAAAAATTTCAGGATGAAGTACAGGCAAGCCAATCAATTCCATAAGCTGGACAATAACATCATCCATACCACCTAACTGTTTCAGATTAGATTCTGGAGGAGTTCTATCTTCCTTAATTTTCTGTCTCTTAGCTTTAGTTTTTGAGTCTTTACTTCTTTTCTTCGACTTAGTTTCGTCTCTCTCCGACTCTGAGTTAACAGGTTTCACATCCCATTGGTTTGTTATATTTTTATTCATTTCATTTGTATCTGTTACAAGCATCAAATTCTGAGACTCTGTATCATCTTGCTCCATGCTATCAGAAACATACTCAGGATGCCCACTGAATTCTTCTGCTTCGTCTTCAATAATCTCTTTTAGAACCTTTTCAATAGTCTTTTGTAAAGGAACTTTCTTAACTCTCTGTAAAGATAAGTCCTTAGTAAGACAGAAAGTGAATATTTCACTAGTACTGAGGTCCTTAGCGAAAAAAATGGGATCATTCACTTGTTCATCGCCTGCATTCTCGTTGTCACTACAGATTTTAGCTAATTCTCGTTTTTGGTCCAAAGTTTTCTCTTCCAATAATCTATATATCAAATCAGAAATCTTAGTGTCAAAAGCATTAGAAAGCAGTGGTTTTTTGGCTTTAACTTTACCCATTATAACTTTACAACACCTAGAGAGTACTTCTACAATATTAACAAGGTACCACTCGGTTACAAAATTTCAATACTGGAGATTCCCAATACACGCTTCCATTGCGATGAGATGAGCTTCCATCGAATTTTTCACTGTATTTCGACAACAATACGATGGTATCACTGCACACGTGATGATCAGTTGACTTTCACATAGAAAATTAATCTTGACATTCATTTCCAGTGTTAATCAGTGTATCAATTGGCTGTGAGATATACCGATTAACAGCTCTTTTGTGGTCTCGACAAGTATTACGGTCGATTGAAACGCTTGATGATTTGTTCAATTAGTGGGAAACCACCTCGTATACCTGTCTTATCACCTAAATCCAAGAACATTTTTGAAAAAAGCCTAATTGAACAATATGTAGAGCAAGAGGGTAAAGACCCTATTACCAACGAACCCTTAAGTGTGAGTGAGTTGATTGAAGTGAAAACGAATGTCGAGTATGTGAATGCTCTGAATTCTAGTACATTGTCATCGAATTACAGCATACCTAACCTTTTAACATCTTTACAGCACGAATGGGATGCTATAATGTTGGAGAATTTTAAGCTCAGAAAGACTGTGCAGGACCTCTCTAAGCAATTGTCCATTGCTATGTACGAAAGAGACGCTGCGAAGATGGTAGCTGCGAAAGTTTTACAAGAAAAATCAGAAATGATAGAAGATATTGATATTCTGGTAGATACTGTGATGACTGAGACCAACGATAAGCCTAGCCATGAGTTGAAGTTTTATGAGAGCCCTTTATTTGAACTTTTTTCCCACGAATCAAGAGAATTCATGCAATTGACAAGAAAATCAAAGGATAATATTTTGAATTTTAAGACTAAACCTAACTTGACACTAAAAGAGTGTACGAAAATAGTACCCATGCCGGAACTGACTAAGACAGTAAACCTATTAATGGAGAACCAAGAGGATTTTATTTCGTATCTCAATTACGGTATTCAAAAGGGCACAGACACAGAAGACGCCGAACTGACATTGAATATTGTAAATGCTCATAACAAGGAGTCAATTTTGTTACCAAAGGGTACTGTTTCTATTCTCTCAGAGTTAAAGATCAATATGTTGACAGTAATACCTTCAAAAAAATTCGCAGTTTTCCAGGACTCGATACAAAATAACATCAATGTATATGACCTTACACAGAAGACGTTGATTAACACTGTAGAATGTAATGCACCAGTTTTGAAAATTTATGCATATGAAAAAATCTTAGAGGATTATTTCTTTTACACCACGGTCTCAGGGGAAGTTATGATGTGCTCGTTAAAGCCCAATTCCTCACCAATGACAATATGTGAAAAAACTACAATCGAATATAATGATTTTGCATACCATAAAGATGGCCACATAGTAGCACTAGCTAGAAATGACTCTATTGACATTATAGATATCACGAAACCTGTCGACGATTCCAATAGAAAGGTCGTGTTTAGTACTAAGACGGACATTCCAAATACTGGTCCAATAACTAAAGTCGAGTTTGCTACAAACGGGTATTGGATATTCGTTTATAGCGGAGACAGCCTTTACACTTTCGATTTAAGGAAACCCACTGCTACACTGCTCACTACAGAGCCGATCATAATATCCGCAAGGCAATTTTTTGCCACACACCATTCTGGTAACTTTGTTTTTGTGGTAACTGTCATGGGAGAAGATATTCAATTGGCCATCTACCAGTGGATAAAACGTTCGAAAACTTGGTCTATACAACATGAGAACATTGTTTGTTCTAGTGAATCTTTGAAAGCTAATGAACTTATTAAGGATATTAAGATAACTTGTGATTATAATGCACATACAATAAGTCATTTAACGTTACTATTTGAGAACTCTGTGGAAATTTATGAATTGTCGACGTGAATTGACAAAATGTTATGTAATTCTGCACCAATTTTTGGACAAAATCAGAGAACAGTGAGTATCATGGCTAAACATTTGTAACTCACTCAAAGGCCCATTTCAACTGCCACTGTAATAATATATCGCAACATAAGTATTTCATTTGTACTGTGTCCAGCATACCTCTAACACGTCAGATTTTCCCGTGGATCATAATAAAAATCCGTTCCAGCACAGATAAACTGAGTTTCATTATTTATCTACTACATGAGTACCAGGCAACTAATCAAGAGACTCATCTTTATCGAATGCTCGTGGACTTAACATGTATCTGCTAAAAATCAAATACACATAAAAATGGCTCTATTTCTATGGTTTTTTCTTTGTGACAATAGAGCATTGAGTATTAAATGCTAAGGTTTTGCTGAATGACCATAATGGGGCTGGGTGTGGTGGCCTATCTGCTTGTAATAAATGAATTAGTCGCTAAGTGGATTGTAAATCATTTGTCTGGAAAATGGCGGGGCCCGCTCTTTTCGTACAATGCCTATATTTTTAAAAAGAAGTATATAAATCAATAGATATGAAACCCACTTTCACAATGGGTGCTGAAAAGGAACAAGCCATCTTTAGCGAGATTGAGTTATTTAGGAACTTTACAGACGTGAGCACAAGGGTAAAGATACTATCAAATTGTTAATTGATGTTAGAATCGCTGGCTGCTACGATCCTCAATCGGTTGCTAGGTTCGTATGTTGAGAATTTCGACCCTAATCAACTGAATGTTGGTATCTGGAGCGGTGATGTGAAATTGAAGAATTTGAAACTTCGAAAGGATTGTTTGGATAGCTTTCAATTGCCTATTGATGTTAAATACGGTGTTCTTGGAGAATTGGTTTTAAATGTCCCCTGGTCCAACTTGAAAAATAAGCCTGTTAAGATCTTTATTGAGAATTGTTACCTGCTATGTGAACCAAGATTGTTTAAAGATAATGGTCAGGATACTAAAGAACTTGTGGAAAGAGAGTTTCGATTAAAGATGAAAAATTTAATGGAGTGGGAAATGACTAATCAGGCTAAATTAGCCTCACAATCTAGTGCATCTTCTGAGAAGGATAAGACTTTCATGCAAACATTGATTACGAAGATTATTGATAATCTACAAGTTGTCATTAAACATATTCATATTAGATACGAGGATGAGTCTTGTATTTTCTCTAAATTTCCATCTGTAGTAGGAATTAGTTTAAAAGAGCTCTCAGCTATA
This sequence comes from Sungouiozyma ichnusensis, assembly GCA_030580495.1. Lineage (NCBI taxonomy): Eukaryota > Fungi > Ascomycota > Saccharomycetes > Saccharomycetales > Saccharomycetaceae > Sungouiozyma > Sungouiozyma ichnusensis. The sequence goes on from JAKTTC010000011.1 coordinate 192,966, forward strand.
TCAACAGATTCTGATTGGAATCCAAAATTCATTGAAATTACTCAAAGTATTACAAGGAAATTGCTAACTTTAGATTCTTTAAGCCTTTATTGGGGTACAGAAAGAGATTTAATTATGGGTAAGGCTGATATAGGTGCATCTAATCATGACGAGTTAATAGAACAATTTGTTGCAATGGGAACCGATGGAAATGAATTTATCCCAAGAGATCAGTATTTATTAAAACCTGTTTGTGGTCTTGCTAAATTAAGTATCAATAAGACTGGTTCAACAAAAGAACAGCCTCATTTAGATTTAGAAATGACTTGTGATGAATTTGGTATTGAAATTGATGATGAAGAGTACACTGACTTGTTACAAACAATTTCAAATTTTAATCTTTATAGGACCACAGAGAAATACAGAGAATTAAGACCCAATATTCCTGTGAACGATGACCCCAATGCATGGTTTAAATATGTTGCTTCAACTGTGAGACATGAAATACATGAGACAAACAAGATGTGGACATGGAACCAGATTAAGAAACGATGCATACAGAGAAGGGAATATATTGATTTATGGATACAAAAATTAGATTTACCGCAACTAACGGATAAATTACCAAATCACGCCGAAGAGACAAAACTAGAAGATCTACATAGGGAATTACCATTTGAAATGATAACTTTATTTAGAAGTTTAGCTAAGAGAAAGCATGCATCGTTAGAATTTAAAAAGAAAGATAAATCTATATCACCTACACCACAAAAACAAACCAACAGGGGCTGGATTTCTTCTTGGTGGAGTGGTAACAACCTAGGCGGTTCTAATTTGGAGACTGAAGAGAGTGACGACCTTGTATTTACTGATGAGCAAAGAAAAGAACTATATGATGCTATTGAATTTAATGAAGATGATTCAAATAAGTTCGATGACTCCAAAGTTCCGAAGGATGTTGCTACTTTGAGAATATCTAGTAATTTAAAGAAAGGTTTCATTGCAGTGAAAAAGAAGCAACAGAATATAAGATTTGGAGAAGTTATTTTTGATGACTGTAATTTAGAGTTTATTAATAGACCTGGTTCACATAGAACGACGTTCAACATGAAGGACTTTAGAGTAGAGGATGGATCCCCAACTAGCTTCTACAAACATATTATTAAAGCCAAAACACCATACACAGCTGCTAATGGTGATAATAAAGAAAACGCTTTAGAAGTTGAGCCATTAGTACATGTTGTTTATGAGTCCAATCCATTGAATGATAATTCTGATTCAAGATTAGATATGAAACTACTTGGAACGACCGTATTTTATGAAGTCAGATTTCTTTCTGAAATTATGACTTTTTTCAATACAAACAATAATCAGTCTGATACTATGGATGCAATTATCAATGCAGCTGAAGTTACTGTAGGAAATTGGACCACACAGACAAGAATGGGTATCGAATCCTTACTTGATGAACATCAAACTTTTGACTTGAATTTGGATTTACAAGTGCCTTTAATCATACTTCCCGTTAATTCAAACGTATGGGATACACCCTGCGCCATTATTGATGCTGGTCATATTTCATGTACTAGTGACATTGTTCCGAAAAGTCGAATTTCAGAACTTAGAGCTTTGTCTGTACAAGAATATGACAAATTAGAAGATAAAGAAGTTAATAGGTTGATGTTTGATAGGTATAAGATTGTTTCGCAAGATACCCAAATTCTGATTGGCCCCACTGTTCAATCTACATTAGAATGTTTAGACAGCTCATCAGATGCTGCAGATAGATTCTGTGTACTGAATCACATGTGCATTGATTTAACCGTCGATGTTTCTATCATTCCCAAAGCTTTGAAATTGCCAAAGGTCAAAATTTTTGGGCATTTACCAAAAATCGGTTTAACTTTCAATGATTATCAATACAAAATTTTTATGTCCTTACTTGAAAGACTAATCCCTTCCTCCCAAGTTGTCGAACAAGCTGAGTCGCAACAAAGCTCGAAGGAACAGGCCATGCATGAAATGCAGTCAATGCTAAAAGATCGATTATCATATCTGAATAGTCTTTCAGAATTAGAGATTTTACAGAAGAACTTAGAAATTTATTTTGAAGTTGAAGATGCTTATTTGTCTTTGTCAAAATGTACTGACGAATCTTCTATGGCAGCTGTTAAGATTATCGATATGCAAGGTAAACAATTTGATTTCAATTTTATGAGTCGCGCTAAAGAGATGGAATTGAACATCAGTGTTCATGCTTTAAATGTTAGAGATTATATCGATGAAGACTCCGAGGAAGAGTATACTCAATTGATATCTCCTGGAGCTGTCAAGAAAGACAGTACAGAACAAGCATCTCATCTTTTCAGTTTTTGCTATAAACGAACACAAAGAATTGTTCTTCACAATGACTTGTACATTGATGTCTATGATCAAACATTGGACATGAATATGGAAAAACTGAAGTTTATACTGAAGCCAAAATCCGTATTGACAATTCTGAATTATACTATATTAACTTTTACCTCTCCACAGATAGAGGAAATGCCTGCTGATGCATTGAAACATAATTTAGAAGATAAAGAGGATTCTCCTCAACGGTTAACTATCAATATTAATATGGAAGGTGTGCTTGTTATATTCAACGATCCTTATTACAAAAAACTTGCCACACTAGAATTCTCTGCCGGTAACTTTATGATGCTTATGCTGCCAGAACGTATGAAAATCGACTTAAAGCTTGGAGGACTTGATTTTATCGATGAAGTTAATTCGAAGCTTTTAAGGAATTCCGTGTTTAGAAAGCTTATTTCCATGGAGGGAGAACAATTAGTGGAGCTATCTTACGAAACATTTGACCAAGCAACACACTCTGAAAATTATGATACACTACTGAAGTGCACCGTCGGATCAATGCTAGTGAATTTTAATGAAGACTCCATCAAACGCTTAATAAAGTACTTCCTTAAGTTTCAACGTATGAAAGTTTATTTTGATAAAGTACGGTTAGCCGCTTATAACCAAGCTCCTACAATTGATGTGGTGACACAAATGAAGTTAGATCTAAATATTAAAGCTCCCACTATCCAATTTCCAAAACTAAATGATTCTTTACACAATATCTCTGATATCTTTCGTCTATATTTAGGAGAATTCTATGTTCGGAACGAATTCACAGTGAATACTAATAAGAATAAGATCAACCACTTGAATGTGGGGTTAAAAGATGGACAGATATCTTCTTTATTGAACCTTGATAACGGACTAAGACAAAAGCTGTATATGGCAGAAAATATCTCAATTACTTTTGATATTGACCATGATCCACTCGCACAGGGCGATGAGTTTGAATTCAAAGTGAAGAGTTATTTAGGGGCATTAGCCTTGCAAGTAACAGAGTTACAATTTCAATATCTAACCCAGATATTATTTTCTATCAGAAATGCATTTATTTTTCCTCAAGATGATACTCTTCTACCTATTGCTGACGAGATTGATGCACTTAATGGAAGTAACCAAAGGGAAATTTTAATGAGTGAGGTAGCTAAAAATAATTCCGATTCTGCAAATGATAAACACAGTACTGGCAATACAAGTATGGACTTAGATTTCTCGGCACCTTCTGTAACATTAACTCTTTTCGATAACACTTCATTATCTGCCAAAATTGAAAATAATAGTCTTACAAGGATAGCATTACAAGATTTTGCGATTACTTTTCAATCATTGAAAGATGGGTCTGGGAAAGGTGAGGCACATATATTTGCATTTGGGGTGACAGACACGAGGAATACCAGGGCCAATAAACACACTGAACTAATTCCAAAAAAGAATGACGGTAAACAATTTTCAAGTACATTTTCTCGTAAATGGATCGAATCTGGGCTATTGACCAACCTATCTTTAACCATAAACAGTCCAAGGTTTTTAATTGCCATGGATCATATGATTGCTATCAAGAAGTTTTTTGATATTCTAACTACATCGAAAGAGTCCTTAAAGACTCCCGAAAATACAGCAATTATACCAGCTCCTATGGTGGAGTTGCGAGAAGAACATCATTACACCCTGTTCCAGTATTCCCTTAATGTTGTAGATGCAGCCATTGTATTACTGGCTAACCCATCAGAACTCGACTCTGAAGCAGTGGTGTTCCATGTAGGACAAATCCTATTCACAGAGCAAAATATAGCAACTTTCTCCATGAACAATATTGGTGTTTTTCTGACTAAAATGGATTCTACTGAAGATAATCGAATAAGATTGCTCGATGACTTTTCATTATCCATGTCTATAGATAAAAGGAATTCTTCTGTTGATCGGTTTATGACTGAAGTAAGGTCTTCTGTGGAACCTCTTATAATGCGTATTTCCTTGAGGGATGTTAGACTTGCCTTATTAATTATTAACAATACAATTGAACTTTTTAATGAGTACCAACTAAGTATGGATCCACAAAAGCAGGATACAACAAATAAATCTCAATCCGTCTTCTCAAAAGAATTTGAAAAGAAGCTTTTGAGGTATGCACCAAGCCTTTCCACAGCTGCTACAGCTGATGTTGATGTCGAAAGTAATGCAATGACTGTGAATGAAACAGATGTTCTGCTAAAAGGCGAAAATTTAGAAGCAGACTTTGGAGGATTTAGAGTTATTATTCTTGGTGATATACATGAAATTCCTATTCTGGACACCAAAATAGACGCTTTTACTATAAATGCAAAGAACTGGTCGACAGATTTAGATGGATGGGCAACATTAGTAACATCTGCAAATGTATTTAATTACTCGCGGTCATCTTGGGAGCCCCTAATGGAAGCGGTAGATGTCTCATTTCATCTTTCAAGGAGTTCAGCAAAGGCTGCCACTATTTTTGACGTAATTACTAGAGAAATAGCAGAGATTACGCTCTCTTCACGTTCCATTGCTATGGTATCTAAAATAACGAGCTCATTGAGTGGTTACAGCAAGCTAACGCCAAGAGGATCTAAAAAACCATATACATTAGTCAATGATACTGGATTAGATTTGAGTATTTGTTTGAAAAACGAGAATGGCCAACAAGAGCGTCTTACAGAATTGAAATCTAATACGAGCATTGACTGGGAATTTGAAGATTGGAGGGTAGTTAGAGAAAATCTTGATATGGAATACTCAAAACGGATACTTAATGTAACAGTTTCTGGGGCAAAATATGATACCGAATTGTCTATTGATGCTACATATGAAGGTGAGAACGTATACGCTTTGAATCCTCCAATTGAAGGAATTCATCACCGCATTGTTTGTGATTTGAAATGCAATGAGGAATTTGTCAAGGTTATAACATTCCGTTCTACATTATTGATAGAAAACACTACTTGTAATAAGATGGAGGTTAAAGTAGAAAGCAAAAATAATAAATCTCCGTACATAATGGTTGTCGGGCCTGATGAAAGCAAAGCTGTCCCTGTAACATACGCTTACAGCTCATCACTTTATTTTAAGCCTGTGAACGAATTAAATTTTGGATGGTCAGCCTTCCCTATATCTTGGCAAGAACTACTCAATAAACCTGTATCGATCCAATGCGAAAGCTCAGAAGCTGGTAATTTCTACCTTGAAGTAGATAGTGTCTATGATAAACGGGAACCATTGGCTAAAATATTTCCACATATGAGGATAATCCTTTCACCCTCTTTGATCATAGAGAATTTATTACCATGTGATATGACCTTTTGTATTTTTGGAAGACGGCAAGAATCTAAGTCATACAAAGAACTAAAAAAAGGTGATAGGATTGCGATGCATAGTGTGTCTTTGGAGGAATTCTTACTTTTATCAATAAAACCAACCGTTGAAGGTTCTACAGAATCTAAACCATCTATTGTTAATACTCCCAGAAAAGCAGCTTTGGAACCTGAAAAGAATATAATAGTTGATTTAGAAAATGGGCAGAGGCTAAATCTTAATATTATAGTACAGAATATCGAAGGAACTAGGGCTAAGATATTCAAAATTTACTCTCCTTATATTATAATGAATGGAACTGAGCATGATATATATATTCAAGGAGGTAATGGAAACACTTGTTTATCTAAAGTGTTCAATGATAATGATAAAATATATTCAAAGCCCACTATGTTTACCTTTGAACAGGATAATCCCAAGGAAAACAGGGCACTCATTAAATTTAGGGAGACGGAATGGTCACAACCACTTTCTTTAGATGCTGTAGGCCAGCAGTTTAGCTCAGAACTAAAGGGAATCGGTAAGACTTTAGAATCGACAGTTGGTATTTCTATAGTGGAAGGGACTGGCAAATACTTGTATTCGAAGATTATCAGTATTGCTCCTAGATTTATCATTGAGAATAACCTTGATTTTTCTATTGATGTTAGTGAACTTGGTAGCACAGATTTTATTCGACTTGAAGCTGGTAGCTCGACACCTCTCTACAAAATGCGGCAAATTATGAATAAACAATTGACCATCAGAATGCTTGGCGCAGAAACTGAATGGTCAGCTCCTTTTTTCATAAATGATATTGGTTTGACTTACATCAAAATTTTAACTCAGCTGGGTACTCATATGCTGCTGAAAACTCAAATCATGTTACAAGATGCTACAATTTTTATAAGACTTTCAGATGGTAAGAATAAATGGCCATATTCAATTCGAAATTTCAGTGATTCGGAGTTTATATTTTGTCAAAGAGATTCAAGACTTGTTGATGAGCATTATGATGTAGAACAAGAAGAAAACATGCCTGAAATAGAATATAAACCATTTTATTATAGAGTACCTCCTAAGAGTGTGATGCCATATGCCTGGGATTATCCGACTGCTAGACAGAAGAAGATAATTTTATCATGTAGGGGACGTAAAAGAGAAATACAATTGGCAGAAATTGGTACTCAGAGACCAATGCGAATTCCTGGCCGATTACCAAATGAAGCTCCTACAATTGTTGATATTAATGTTATTGCAGATGGACCAACGCAAGTGTTGATGATAACGAATTATGACCCTAGGTTAAGTTTGTATAAATTGAAAAACCGAAATCATTCCTCTTTGATGCCTTCAAATGCTTCAGTGAATACTTCAAATGATTTTTTTGAAACTGAGGAAGATAATGAAAAGACTCTTCAAAAGATAGTATTTTCTTTTAAAGGTCTTGGTTTGTCGTTTATCAATGCACAATTGGAAGAACTAATTTATGTGAGTATGCAAGGAATAGAGTTCCATTTTAATAACACAGAATTGTACATGACATACAGTTGGAAGATAAAATGGATGCAAATAGATAACCAGTTGTTTGGTGCATCGTATGCTAATGTCTTGTATCCCGCAACAATTCCGAAGGATTCACAAGCGTTAGATAATCACCCAGTCTTATCAGGGTCTATATCTAAAGTGAAGGATGATTCATATGGGGTACCATACTTTAAGCATGTTACTTTACTAGTTCAAGAGTTTGCTATTCAGTTGGATGAAGACTTCCTTTTTGCTATGGCTGAATTTCTAAAGTTTCCGGGAGCCTCTTGGAATGTTAACACGGAGGACACAATGCTACCTGATATTGTCGAAACTCCTAAGTTTGAAGCTGTTAATTTTGGGAATGATATGTATTTTGAGACTTTCCATATTCAACCCACTCTACTACATGTGTCTTTTATGAGAACAGATAGACTATCGTCTATGGATAAAGACGATCCAAGGAGGGAAAAAAATTTGTCACTTTATCCCACATTCCTAACGTCCACTTTTGTATATGTTCTTAGTATGACTGTTGGAAATGTGAACGATGCTCCTGTCAAATTAAATTCATTACTATTAGACAATGTAAGGGTTCCACTAGTGATGTTAATGAATTCGATAAAGACTCATTACAGCCAACAATTTTTCTATCAATTACACGTCATCCTAGGCTCAGCTGACTTCTTGGGTAATCCTGTTGGGTTATTTAACACCATCAGTTCTGGTGTTTGGGATTTATTTTATGAACCTTACCAGGGCTATATGTTAAATGATAGGCCTCAAGAGATAGGTATTCATATTGCCAAAGGGGGCGCAAGCTTTGCTAAAAAAACAATCTTTGGGTTGTCCGATAGTATGGCGAAAGTCACTGGTTCAATGGCTAAAGGCCTTTCTGTAACACAGGATAGAAGTTTTCAAGAAAAGAGAAGATTGTATCAACGTTTGAATGGCGGAGGACAAAACGTATTTTCATCATCTGCACAAGCATTTGCTAGTAGTATAGGCAGTGGATTCACCGGTCTAGCAAGAGATCCCTATATGGGAAGTCAGCAGGAAGGTGCTGCTGGGTTCATTAAAGGCATTGGCAAAGGACTGATAGGATTGCCCACCAAGACTATGATTGGTGTGTTAGATCTGACAAGTAACTTAAGTCAAGGTGTAAAGACCTCGACAACAGTGATGGATTCCCAGAGCGCTTCCAAGATAAGATTACCCAGATACATCGAATACAACCAAGTGATCAAGAGTTATAACTTAAGAGAAGCACAAGGTCAATATTGGTTAAAGACCGCAAATGGAGGAATCTATTTCACCGATAAATATCTGACCCATGTAGTCCTACCAGATAAAGAACTAGTGGTTGTAGTATCAATGGAAAGAATTACTGAGATTAAAACGACGGGAATAGAAGTCATGTGGGGCACCACGTACTCTGAGATTCAAGGAATCACATTGGAGAAACAAGGTATAAGAATCAAATTAAAGAGCCAAAGTGAATATTTCATACCGGTGAATAACCCAGACGAAAAGAAAGAGGTATACAGGAACATCTCCATTGCTGTGCGTGAGTTCAATAAATATTGTGAAGCTATCCTATGACCACGCAATGGCGCAAAATAACCAGTATATGAACTGAGTTATATATATATAAATATATATAGTATAGTATTTCTTTATTCTTATAGCCATGGCGTAGAATACTCACCTGTACCGTAGATCAACAAATCCATTAAAACAGGTAGCTCCCAACAGTTTATGAGCGTATTGCGGCTTTTAGACCTGCTGGCACTACCGAATGTCTTACATCAAGCTTGTCAAACATTCCGAAAGAAGATAAAATATCCATCTGAACCAAAGCCAATAGGGTACAATTAGGGCGTACGGAATCTGCTTCACGTGACAATCACGTGATACAGATGAGACTGTGTCACAATGCTTCCTAATACGGAAAGTCTGCTTCCGAATGTTCGGAGTCTGTGAGAGAGTCCCGCACAAGCCAGATTTTCTTTAATGTCATTGGTGGGGCGGAAGGAGCTTTTCTAACGTTAACGCTAATGATTGTTATAACAGCCAGAAGGGGCTATAAGCTGCTAAGCTAGTTAATATAAAGAACGTATATAAGACAGGGACTTTAAACAGGTTTTGAAGCTCAATAGCAGATTTTCGTTGCTGAATCGGTGTTGGAGGAGTGTGTAGTGACCTGGTGTCGAATCGAGATTTCTCCGTCCTTTTAAAGCAATTTTAAGGTATTATAACTTCCCGTTTAACATTTGTAAGATATTGAACCGTAATAGTGAGCATCTAGTTTATAGGATAGTGGTTCTGAGATGAATAGTAGAATGTCACTTATTAGAAGTCTACGTCTTTTTGTACCTAGTAGGAGTCTTGCTACTACGGTAGGTAGCAATGTAGGTCCAAGATTAAAGACTTTTAAAGTTTACAGATGGAACCCAGATGAACCTACTGTAAAGCCACGCTTACAGTCATATCAAGTGGATTTGAATGAGTGTGGTCCCATGGTACTCGATGCGTTGATTAAGATCAAAGACGAGCAGGATGCTACGCTGACGTTCCGAAGATCTTGTAGAGAGGGGATCTGTGGATCGTGTGCAATGAATATTGGTGGTAGAAACACTTTGGCGTGTCTGTGTAAGATAGATCAGGATAGTACCAAGCAGGTGAAGATTTATCCTTTGCCGCACATGTACATTGTGAGAGATTTAGTGCCAGATTTAACGAATTTTTATCAGCAGTATAAAGCTATTAAACCATATTTACAAAGAACTAGCTTTCCTGAGGATGGTAAAGAAGTGCTACAAAGTATCCCTGAACGTAAAAAATTGGATGGATTGTATGAATGCATTCTTTGTGCTTGTTGTTCTACTTCGTGTCCCTCATACTGGTGGAATCAAGAAGAATATTTAGGTCCTGCAGTCTTGATGCAAGCTTATCGTTGGCTGATCGATTCAAGGGACCAAGCTACAAGGGCAAGAAAAGAATTATTACAAAACTCGATGTCCTTGTATAGATGCCATACTATCATGAACTGTACTAAGACTTGTCCCAAAGGGTTGAACCCAGGGTTAGCTATTGCTGAAATCAAGAAATCAATGGCATTAAGCTGATTATATGTGATGAAACATATGTATTTATTGGTTTATGAACGGTTGAGCGTATCAACGTTCATAATTATTTATTGAATTATTTATATATTTATTACCTAAGGTAGTTTGTTTATTAGTAACATGTCCTGAATTGACAAGGCTATTTATGATTACTAAGGAGGAATTTCAAATACAATTGAAGGAATTACACTCATCGAAAGTTTTAGCGGATTGGGAACTTTGCAAAGCTATTAATTTCAATGACGTTGAGCATTATTTAAGATTTAAATGCCAAAAATTGGATCAGTTCGATACCGCATTAAACATTTCTTGTGTTGAATTCTCAATTGTGTATTCACTTATATACAGAGAACCACAATTGTTATTTCGAATCTGGTCTTCTCAAGAGATAGAAGATTTTTGTATAACTGAAGAATTGAGTTTCCCAAAGGATGTGGAATCATTACTAGGAATTCCAAACACTTTTCCTGTGGGGCTTGACACTGTAACCGATGGAGTATGGTACAGTATACATTGCTGCGACACTGCAGAGATTGTAGGCGACAAGGTAGTGCCTAGCTACTTGAGAAGATGGCTCAGTGTATATTTGTTCAGCTGGTACTGTAATCCACGAAAATAGGACTGCATTGACATTTGAAAGTGGAAAAATACATCCGTGCACTTTGAAATATTTCCTGCTTTTTTTTTATTTTTTTATACAAAATTCTTTGAAATTTGATGAAACATTTATGCATTCCCTAATTTGGTAATGGACTCACAAAAAAATTGTCAGTTTACGAAGACAAGCGATGCCGTTAGTTTCGCAAAATCAGCAATTGCCTAGGGAATTGCTTAGGGACCAGTGTAGCAGTATCGATCTTTACTCCATTCTCATTGCAATTAATTCTCATTTCTAGTGGTATTACCTTTAGTTTTAAGATCAAGTTGAATTTTCATTTACATTTATCTTTGTCATAGAGGTTAAATCCAACCGCAGAACTTCCCAACGATGGCTCCAGGTAAGAAAGTCGCTCCAGCTCCATTAGCTTCTAAAGCTTCTAAGACTTCTAAGTCTAAGAACCCTTTGACCAACTCTACTCCAAAGAACTTTGGTATTGGTCAAGCAATTCAACCAAAAAGAAACTTGTCCAGATATGTGAAATGGCCTGAATATGTCAGATTACAAAGACAAAAGAAGATCTTATCTGTCAGATTAAAGGTTCCTCCTGCCATTGCTCAGTTCCAATACACTTTAGACAGAAACACTGCTGCTGAAACTTTCAAGTTATTCAACAAGTACAGACCAGAAACATCTGCTGAAAAGAAGGAAAGATTGACCAAAGAAGCTGCTGCCATTGCTTCTGGTAAGACCAGACAAGAAGCTTCCCCAAAGCCATTTGTTGTCAAGTACGGTTTGAACCACGTCGTCTCTTTGATTGAAAACAAGAAGACTAAATTGGTTTTGATTGCCAATGACGTCGACCCAATCGAATTGGTTGTTTTCTTACCAGCTTTATGTAAGAAGATGGGTGTTCCATACGCTATCGTCAAAGGTAAGGCCAGATTAGGTACTTTAGTGGGCCAAAAGAACTCCTCCGTCGCTGCTTTAACTGAAGTTAGACCAGAAGATGAAGCTGCTTTGGCTAAATTGATCTCCACTGTCAACGCCAACTTCGCTGACAAATACGACGAAGTTAAGAAGCACTGGGGTGGTGGTATCATGGGTAACAAAGCTCAAGCTAAGTTGGACAAGAAAGCCAAGGCTGCTGCCTCTGCTTAATTTGAATAGCTCATTTTACTCATTATATAACTCTTCTATTCATTTTAAAAGATTATTAATTAACATATAATAACAAACAATTGCGGAACGAGCCAATTGTGACTTGCCAATGCTAATAACCCAATTGGTACTAGATGTTTTATCCTTTGGAACACATGTCTTAACCAAATCCGATCCATATTTGGCTTATCATTTTATACATATATGCCTTATTTTACATAATAAATAAAGAAAATTTGTTAATAGCTCATTCCATTTGTCTTAATTAATTTTATGAAAAGTTGAGAGTCACTAAGCGTATATTGATTGTAAAATTGCACTTGATCATGAAGAGATTCAGTATGTCAAGGTCTAACGATTTTAGTACTATCGAACGATGTCACTTTTGGCATTATGACGATGTAACACCATGTGGTAGAGTTACTTATATTAATTACGGATTACCTCTAAGTTTAACTATCGGTGGGTTTTTGTATATTACTTATAAGATTTGCTACCATTATTATCAATATAATATATTGAGATTGAAAAGACACAATCGTTTAGATCAGTTATACAATAATGATAATGAAGATGAAAACTCAAGTTTATTGAATGACAATAATAACAGTTCAAACTATACTAATTTGAACACTAAATTTCCTACTAGTGAAGATTTGAAAGAAAAACATTTTTCTATTGAAAGACTAAAGTTAATCAAACCCAATGGCGAAGTTCATGGTAAACCTGAAGTGGTTAAAAGATCGTTATTAGAAAAATTTAGAGTCATAGTAGAGTTTCTGTTAGTGATCACACAATTACTTATTCACGCTACCATTTTATTCAAATATTCTCATTCAAATAAACAAAAATTTCAAGAATTCGGTTTTAAATCTAGTTTTATAGATACAATGATGTGGCTGCTTTTAACATTAATCGTTTCTGCACGTCTGTGGAATGTAAACCAGGATGTAGATTTGGTTAATAAATATCCCGGAAACTTATGGGCACTTTCCTTCATTTCTTATCTATTCTTATTTGCCGGGTCTTTCTTACCTTACCGTTCAGTATTGATTGGTCATATCAAGTACCATCCAGTGAGGATTTACTATAAGTCTCAATTTTACATTGATACTTTGTTGTTCATATTACTTTTTTTTTCACCAATTAAAAATGATCTTCCAGTCCTTTATAGGACAGATGATTCAATTATACCATCGCCTGAGCCTGTCACATCCATTGCCAGTTTCATATGCTGGTCCTGGCTAGACAAATTTGTTATACAGGCTAATAGGAACTATATTACGCAAAATGATCTTTGGGGATTGTCATTGGATGATTATTCGATCTTTGTTGTCAAAAAATATAAGAAATTCACCAAATCCATTGGTACAAGTAAAAATTTTAGCATGATTTTATTTCGGTTCTTTGGTCCTTTATTCTTAGTGCAAGCCTTTTGGGCGATAGTAGCAGGCATCACTTCCTTATTACCTGCAGTTCTTTTACAAAGATTCTTGGAATATGTGGAAGACCAAAGCACTGCACCTGCTAGTTTAGCTTGGCTCTATGTGATGGCTATGTTTTTCTGTAAATTGTTAGAAGCAGTGGCTAATGGTCAAGCTTTGTTTTTTGGTAGAAGGGTTTGTATTAGAATGAAGAGTATTATTGTCTCGGAGATTTATGCGAAGGCTTTGAGAAGAAAGATTATGACTTCAACCAAGAAAACCGCAGATGATGAAAACGAAGCAAATGAAGAAGAGGAAGACCCTCAAAGACGTAACGACAAGAATTTTGTGGATGGCGATGAAGAATCTGGATCGTCTGCCAAATTGGGTGCTATTATCAACTTGATGGCTGTGGACTCTTATAAAATTTCAGAAATTAGTGGATACTTGCATCTATTAATTGAAGCAATAATTATGACTGTCGTTGCCGTGGTATTCTTGTACAAATTGATTGGCACAGCTGCGCTAGTAGGGTTCACGATTATGATTATTTTAACCCCCGTTAATTTTAAACTAGCAGAATATTTTGGTGTTTTGCAAAAGGAAACATTGAAGTTCACAGATAAAAGGATAGAAAAATTAAATGAAGCTTTCCAATCAATACGTATTATTAAATTCTTCTCTTGGGAAGAAAATTTTGAACGGGAGATTAACGAGATCAGAGAACAGGAGTTACGTGTGCTTATTAAGAGAACAATTGCATGGGTTATTAGTGCATTTGTTTGGTTTATTACACCAACACTTGTTACAACAGTTGCATTTGGTTACTACATTTTTGTTCAGAAACATATATTAACTACACCAGTAGCATTTACAGCGCTGTCATTATTCAATTTGTTGAAAGATCCATTAGATAGATTTTCTGATATGTTAAGTTTTGTCATTCAGTCTAAAGTGTCGCTAAACAGAGTAGAGGAATTTTTAAACGAAACCGATACAGCCAAGTATGACCAGTTAACAATAGCTCAGAATGCAAACAAACTAGCCTTCGAAAACACAACGGTAGCTTGGGAGAAGGAAAATCCTGATTTCAAATTAAAAAACATTTCTATTGATTTTAAAATTGGTAAGTTAAATGTTGTTATTGGGCCTACTGGTTCAGGTAAAACCTCATTACTTATGGCATTATTAGGTGAAATGTACTTATTAGACGGTAGAATTGTTGTGCCATCATTAGAAACTAGAAAAGATTTATCAATTGATGCGGAGGGTCATACCAACTCCATTGCATATTGCTCGCAAGCGGCTTGGCTATTGAATGACACCGTAAGAAACAATATTTTGTTCAATTCTCCTTACCAAGAAACCAGATATAATAATGTCGTCGATGCTTGTGGATTAACTCGTGATTTTGCGATTTTAAAGGCTGGGGATCAAACTGAAATTGGAGAGAAGGGTATTACTTTATCGGGTGGACAGAAACAAAGAATTTCTTTGGCTCGTGCTCTTTATTCCAATTCTAGGCATTTACTATTAGATGATTGTTTAAGTGCTGTGGACTCCCACACTGCCTCGTGGATCTACGATAACTGTATCACTGGGCCGCTTATGGATGGGAGAACTTGTATATTGGTATCTCACAATATTGCACTAACTCTTAAAAATGCAGACCTGGTAGTACTTTTGGAGAATGGCCAGGTAAAAGATCAGGGCTCTCCATTATCCTTATTTGATAAAGGTCTTTTGGGCGAAGATGAATTGATTAGAAGTTCCATCTTATCTAGACATGCATCTTCTGTTAACTTAGAAAACAAAAGAGAAGGTAGTGACAAATCTTTGACTAAAGGATTGACCAAATTGAAACAAATAACTAAAGGAAGTGATGTTCCTTTAAAGGAGAATGCATCTACTGAGGAAGATAACCGTATAAAGGATGGTAAACTTGTCGAAGAAGAACAGAAATCTGAAGGTGTAGTAAGCCTCGACGTTTACAAATGGTATATTAACATTTTTGGTGGTGTTGCTATGCTTACTTTCATGATGTCAGTCTTCCTTATTGCACAAGGGGCCTACATTGCTCAGACTTGGTGGGTACGTACTTGGGTAACAAAAAACACGGTTGCAGAAGTTGCTACGTATGTTAAAGAATACCTCGTATCGAGCACCAGTGATATTAGATTTGGTGTCCCTCATCTACCATCGATTTTATCTTCGATGAATTCAAACCCAACTGCCAACAATGGGACAATTACTCCTGCACATTCAACCGTATACTACTTGTCCATTTACTCTCTCCTTGGTTTACTAATGTCTGTTACAGGCGTTTTAAAGACTTTTGTTACATTTATGGCGGGCATTAATGCCTCAAGGAAAATTTTCAAGATGCTATTACACAATGTAATGCGTTCTAAGTTAAGATTTTTTGATTCAACTCCAATCGGTAGAATAATGAACAGGTTTTCGAAGGACATCGAAGCTACCGATCAAGATTTAACCCCATATTTTCATGGAGCATTATTTTCATTAATTGAATGTTTGAGTACGATTGCTCTAATATCTATTATTACACCTCAATTTTTGTGGATTGCTTTGCTTGTCACTTTTATGTACTACTTAGTTGGTTACTTTTACATGGCCGGCTCTCGTGAATTAAAACGAATTGACTCAATTACTAAATCTCCCATTTATCAACATTTCTCTGAGACTTTAGTCGGTGTGTCCACTATCAGAGCCTTTGGCGATGAAAGCAGATTTTTACAAGAGAATTTAGCCAAAATTGATGAGAATAATAAACCATTTTTTTATATGTGGGTTGCTAATCGTTGGTTAAGCTTCAGAATCGATATAATTGGTTCTTTAGTCATTTTGGGAGCTGGCTTGTTTATTTTACTTGGTGTAGACTCTATTGATGCTGGTCTAGCAGGTATTTCATTAACATATGCCATCTCTTTCACTGAAGGTGCTTTATGGTTAGTTCGGTTTTATTCTGAAGTGGAAATGAATATGAATTCTGTGGAAAGAATCAAGGAGTATATGAATATAGAACAAGAACCATACAACAAGGGTGTAGATGTACCTCCTGCTGAATGGCCTGCTCACGGTAAGCTTGAAGTTAATGATGTCTCACTACGGTATGCCACTCATCTACCTAGAGTTATCAAGAATGTTACCTTCACTGTTGATCCAAGCTTTAAAGTAGGTGTTGTTGGGAGAACTGGTGCCGGTAAGTCTACTATTATCACTGCATTGTTTAGATTTTTAGACCCAGAGACAGGCTTCATAAAGATTGATAATTTTGATATAACTAAAATCGATCTGACAAGATTGCGTCGTGCGATAACTATTATCCCGCAGGATCCAACGCTATTCACTGGAACAATTAAAATGAATTTAGACCCTTATAATGAATTTACTGAGGCTGAAATCTTTTCGGCTTTGAACAGAGTCAACTTGGTGACTGAACAAGAATTAAAAAACGTTAATAATTTGATGGACAACGCTTCAACTTCGTCTAAGAATATCAATAGATTCTTAGATTTAAGTAATGAAATTTCAGAAGGTGGCTCTAATCTTTCCCAAGGGCAAAGACAGTTGATATGCTTAGCCAGATCCTTATTGCGTAACCCTAAGATTCTACTACTAGATGAAGCGACTGCCTCGATCGATTATGAGACTGACGAAAAGATTCAAAAGACTATTAGAAGTGAATTTAGTGAAAGTACAATCTTGACCATCGCTCATAGGTTAAGATCAGTCATCGATTACGATAAGATTCTAGTAATGGATGCCGGTGAAGTCAAAGAGTATGATCATCCGTACTCATTACTATTAGACAAAAATAGTCTGTTCTACAGTATGTGCGAGCAAAGCGGAGAATTGGATAAGTTGGTCGATTTGGCCAAGAACGCTTTTGTTGAAAAATTGAACTCCAAGTAAGCTGTTTTTTTCTTTTTTAACTTAGTCCTTTACTAATCCAATTGTGCTAGCAAGTATATAGACTTATACATCTCGTAATAGTATTCTGCTTCAAACAATTAGCGTAAATCTTGGTATTGATCGTGAAACTTACTTCTCTGGCTTTTGAACTAAAACTGTTACCCGGAAATTCAGATTGTTAAAATTTGATAAAAATAAATATAAAATGAAATTTGCGTCAAACCTCTACATAATCCCCCTTTCTAAACACTGTCACAATCACATTGAAATTTGTATCAATTGAACCTCAATACTTATATATACGTGAACTAACTATAATACCATGTCCAGATCAGGTGTTGCCGTTGCTGATGAATCCTTAGCTGCTTTCAATGACTTAAAATTAGGTAAAAAACATAAGTTTGTATTATTTGCCTTGAATGACAATAAGACTGAAATTGTCGTTAAAGAGACTTCTAAAGAAGAATCTTACGACGCTTTCTTAGAAAAATTACCTGAAAACGACTGTTTATACGCTGTTTATGACTTCGAATATGAACTTCATGGTAATGAGGGTAAAAGATCAAAGATTGTGTTCTTCACTTGGTCTCCAGATACAGCTCCAGTGAGATCCAAGATGGTCTACGCCTCTTCTAAGGACGCTTTAAGAAGAGCTTTAAACGGTGTGGCCAGTGACATTCAAGGAACGGACTTCTCGGAAGTCGCTTATGAAAGCGTCCTTGAAAGAGTTAGCAGAGGTGCTGGTTCTCATTAAGGAAGGAACAACATTAATCGTTCATCATGCATAGATATATAAGTATATAGATATGGATTTGAACATCGTTGTCTCAAAAAGGACAAGTGTTCATGAAGTAATCAATAGTAACTGATTGCTTTTAGACCGTTGCCTGTTTTACCGCAATTGGTACACGATTTCCATTCGATGTTTTTCAAAGCACATATGTAACAATACGTGGCTTGACAACATGATAGGCGATACGGATTAATTGGTAAATTCTGACACTGCGGACATTCATGATCATTACTTGGAAATTGCCGTAGCGGTTTATGAACCTTGCGTGCTAGAAACCACGTCATATTTGGTAATAAAGATATATTCAATAATTCTAAGATTGAATTCCATAATAATTGTCTGTTAGAGACTTGTAAACTTGCCAACATTGAATTCTCATAGAAATCAAAATCAGTACCTTGGGGACTTAAAGCCGTAGCCCTTATTTGCCATAATCGATGCCAAATGGTAATGAAAGAATTTTGTTTCAAATCGCCATTTGTTAAGAATTGGGCAAAATTCAACAAATCCAACGTTGAAAAGATGAGCCTTAATCTTTTAAACCATGATTGTGATATGAATGAGTTTTCTATGGCCAGATAATTAATTAGTTTTTCCATCAGGTATGATCTTAAAATGGTTATCACATATAAAGTTCTCTTACTACAAGTAAACCCGACATTGCTTAATTTTGAGCCATATGTGGTAGTCACTGAGTTCAGTGATCGGCTTCCTAAGAAAAAAATCAAGCTATTTAATATAAATTTCCAATCATCAATATTGGATGTGAATTGGAATATTTCTTGCAATTGAGTCCACAGCATCCCATTAAGTTCATGGGTTAAAGCCGCACAGTCAACTTGTCGTACTCGGAGCATGGTAGTACCTTAAGGCTGGCCCTGATTACCACTCAGAAGTCTTGCTTTAAAAGAGTTCTCTTCTCACTATTAACTGTCCTTCCTCCATAATAATACATACCTACTATAGTCTAATAAAGGGTTTGGGCCCCATTTTGAAATGCACGTGCAATATGAGACATCCACAACCCTAACTTCGTGCTAGCCGTCAAGTAGGGTCTGCTAGACCACTGTCCGTGCAATGCGATAGAGCATACCCTCCCGATTCGAGAGAAAACGGAACACTCTACACGGCTATTTTTTTTTTTCTTGTTTTCCATCTGGGCTTCCACAAATCAACGGAGAAACTTTCGTGGAAAATCGCGGGCAAATGTCCCTGACAAACAGGAACAAACGGATGAATTGTTACTGCGACACCGAACTTGCACAACTCATGGGAGTTCAAAAGATGGCTCCGGAGTTGGATGTTGAACTCAACTCCACTCGACGCCATGCATTAAGCAGCTCTGATCAAAGCGTTTGGAACCATATGGAAATTAGATACATTAAGTAAGCCATTAACAAACCTTGTAGAAAGGGGAACTTGGGGGCGAGATCGGCGGTGTTATTGAAGAATAGGAGCCGGGCATTAACAATGGCCAAATAATTTCAATTGTCTACGCTTAAATCATTGAGTGTAAGAATGATGGATTTGGAATACCCCTGTAAATATAGAGTGTGATAACCGTTTAATTCAATAATTTACATGGATTCAGAATGAATTGAGTGGTACCGCATTAAAACCTGAACATATATATATAGAGTGGCTTCAATTGAGCTTCAATTAATCTCTTGGTTGTTCTGTTTGAAATTTGTCTCGCTTTTTTCTTGAATCGCTTCTGTTTTAAGTCTTTATAACGAGAAGAAATTCGCACCTTATCAAAAATGTCTCAATACTCTGATTTTAAACTAGCTACTGACTTGCCATCTTGGTCTAAATTACAAAAAATTTACGACGCTCAAGGTAAGACTTTATCTGTTAAGAAGGAGTTTGAAAGTGATTCTAACCGTTTCACCAAGTATGCTAAGACTTTCACCAACTACGATGGCTCTGAAATCTTGTTTGATTTCTCCAAGAATTTGGTTAACGATGAAATCCTATCTACTTTGATCAACTTGGCTAAAGAAGCTAAAGTCACTCAATTGAGAGATGCTATGTTTGCTGGTGAACATATCAATTCCACCGAAGACCGTGCTGTTTACCATGTGGCTTTGAGAAACAGAGCTAACAAACCAATGAAAGTAGATGGTAAAAACGTTGCTCCAGAAGTTGATTCCGTCTTGCAACACATGAAGGAATTCAGTGAACAAGTCCGTTCTGGTGCCTGGAAGGGTTACTCTGGTAAGAAGATCACTGATATTGTTAACATCGGTATTGGTGGTTCCGATTTGGGTCCAGTTATGGTCACTGAAGCTTTGAAGCATTACTCTGGTCCAGTTGATGTCCATTTCGTCTCCAACATCGATGGTACTCATCTAGCTGAAGTGTTGAAAAAAGTTAATGCTGAAACCACTTTATTCTTGGTGGCTTCCAAGACCTTCACCACTGCTGAAACTATTACCAACGCCAACTCTGCTAAGGATTGGTTCTTAAAGAACTCTGGCAACAACAAAGCTCACATTGCTAAGCATTTCGCTGCCTTATCTACTAACGAGGCTGAAGTTGCTAAATTTGGTATTGACACCAAGAATATGTTCGGTTTTGAAAACTGGGTTGGTGGTAGATACTCTGTTTGGTCTGCAATCGGTCTTTCTGTTGCTTTATACATTGGTTTCGATAACTTTGAAGCTTTCTTGAAAGGTGCTGAAGCCGTTGACAAGCATTTCGTCGAAACCCCATTAGAAGACAACATTCCATTATTGGGTGGTTTACTTTCCGTTTGGTACAACAACTTCTACGGTGCCCAAACCCATTTGGTCGCTCCTTTCGATCAATACTTACATAGATTCCCAGCCTACTTGCAACAATTGTCTATGGAATCTAACGGTAAATCTGTTACCAGAGGTAATGTGTTCGCTTCTTACTCCACTGGGTCCATCCTATTCGGTGAACCAGCTACCAACGCTCAACACTCTTTCTTCCAATTGGTTCACCAAGGTACCAAGCTAATCCCATCCGATTTCATCTTGGCTGCTCAATCTCACAACCCAATTGCTGACAACTTACACCAAAAGATGTTAGCTTCCAACTTCTTTGCTCAATCCGAAGCTTTGATGGTTGGTAAAGACGAAGCTCAAGTCAAGTCGGAAGGTGCTACTGGTGGTTTAGTACCACACAAGATCTTCTCTGGTAACAGACCAACTACATCTATCTTGGCTCAAAAGATCACTCCTGCCACTTTAGGTTCTTTGATTGCTTACTACGAACATGTTACTTTCACCGAAGGTGCTATCTGGAACATCAACTCCTTTGACCAATGGGGTGTCGAATTGGGTAAGGTCTTGGCCAAAGTCATCGGTAAGGAATTAGAAGACTCAAGCAAGATTTCCAGCCACGATGGTTCCACCAACGGTTTGATCAACCAATTCAAGCAATGGTCTTAAGGACACACGATCTGAAAATGTTAATGATCTAACTATATAAATGATGACATTCTTTGGAATACACTCCCATATGAAATCTGGAGAAAATTGGATGTCGTCCGCCATATAAAATATAACGTTTACACTACGAAATCTCTCCTTTAAGAGATCAACTCCAAAACCTGTCCATTCGAAACCTTTGCGCTCTCTTCGATAGCTCTTAGTTATCGAAGAGGTTGGCATGAATCTTTGTATAATTGGCATCTCGTACACGTGATTTTTTTACTTTATACTCAGAATTGGCGTTTGTCTTGGAAAACACGATCCCATGGTTATAAACTACAATAGTAGTAGTAGCTCATGTGAGCGAACTAATTACTGAAATACGAACCAAAATTGTGGCTTTCTAAAGGGAACTGTGTTATGTCTGGAGTTATCGATGAAGCTACTCAAACCCATTATTCAAATTGGAAGAAGAATACAAAATTACTATATGAATATTTAAATACGAATACGTCACAATGGCCATCTTTAACGTGCCAATTTTTCCCTGATGTAGACCAAACGAATGATAGTCGCCGAATACTCTTATCGTCTTTTACTTCAGGTCAATTACCAGAGAGTGAATCTGTTTATATATCGACATTATCAACGATGAGACATCTTGACTGGGCATCGCTAAACAATTTTGATATGGATACCATGGAGTTTAAACCAGATAACTCTTTGAAATTCCCATCAAAAAATTTACAGACTAATTTATCTATCAGATTC
The DNA here is from genome assembly GCA_030580495.1 of Sungouiozyma ichnusensis. Lineage (NCBI taxonomy): Eukaryota > Fungi > Ascomycota > Saccharomycetes > Saccharomycetales > Saccharomycetaceae > Sungouiozyma > Sungouiozyma ichnusensis. The sequence continues at coordinate 215,393 of JAKTTC010000011.1, forward strand.
CCTAATGGTGATTGTAACAGAGCCCGTTTCATGCCTCAAAATCCAGATATTATTGGATGTGCTTCATCTGACGGTGCAATTTATATATTTGATAGAACCAAGCATGGTTCCAGAAGATTACCAAGAAAATCTACTATCAATGACCCAACCAATGGTAATGAGTTAATGCCAATGTCTCAAGAAAATCAAGATTATTCTCAATTCGAAATTAAATTAATGGACTCTAATTCGGATTCTATTGACCTAGAAAGAGAGACTAATAGTGAAGCTACGTCTTTGTCATGGAACAATCAAAAATCTGCCATCCTAGCTAGTTGTTATATGAATAATGAGGTTAAGATATGGGATTTACGAAAATATGAACATTCAAATAATATTATTAGCCAACCAGTGTGGAAAGCGGAGATAGACGTAGCGGCGAACGACGTGACATGGATGCCCTCTCATGATTCTATCTTAGCTACATGTGGCGATAGTGAGGATGGATTATTTATATTTGATACTAGAGAAGAGCTGTGTGAGCCTAAATTTAAACTAAAGAGGAATAACCTGGATAGTACGACAATCAATACTTTGAAATTTAATCCTTATAATAATATGATCATAGCAACCGGTTGTTCTGACGGTAATATAAATTTATGGGATATACGAAAATTAGAGGATGAACCATTAGTCGTCTTAAACCATGGAGAAGAACCTATCACTGCTGTCGAATGGAACCCTAATATGAGTACTATCTTAGCGTCTGCCAGTGAGGATAGATTTGTTAAATTATGGGATACCTCAATAAATCCTAATGATACAAACTATAATCATAACATCTTTGTACATGCAGGACATATGTTGGGTGTCAATGATCTTTCATGGGATACACAGGATCCGTGGTTACTTTGTAGTGTTTCAAATGACAATTCAATTCATGTTTGGAAACCAGCTCAACATCTTGTTGAAACGGTGTAGCAGAATTTTAAATACGAATAACCCAAATTCAATCTTTTGGTATGGTTATATCAGTCAGCCCAGCAAGTTGTGGTTCAATTTCAACATTTCTTTTGAAAGTATTTTTATTATAAGGAATATTCTTATAACCCAATGGAGCTGTGCCCTTGGGATTCCAATCGGGATCATAAAATATGCTTCTAGCTCCTAATTCTTTGGTAGATTCTCTCACCAAAGAATGCTCTCGATTGCTATCCTGCCCTTCCTCAAAATGTTTTGGTTTATTAATTTTATTATTTGATGGCTTGCTACCTGGATCAAAAATATGATTAACATCGGCATCTCAAAGTTAGTAATAACAATCATTTATAGAAAATGTGAGCATCTTTCAATTTACATACTGATTACCATTGTGCATGTACGCTTTAATTGGGTAGTTTTCTCCTAAAAATGATGAGTTCAAGAAGTATTACCGCAGTATCATTGTAATATATAGAAAACTAGTTATTCTTTAAAAATGAAAAATTCCTTTGAAACCGTCATTATTAACAATTACAGCAAATCATGACCACTAGAGTACAGAGAGTTCGTATATATAATTGTAAGAGAGATGTCTATGAGTGACGAACGAATTGATATCCATAATAATAATGGAGCTGATAAAGCTGGTTCAGAGATAGCCCCAGGGTTTGATGATGTCCCCAGCCAAGCGCTAGACGCTGTGAGAATGAGGCTAGCACAATTATCACACTCTTTGAAGAGAATTAAAGACGAATTGTCGAAGGCTGAATTATATCAATGGCATTCCTTACAATCTCAAATGAATGTGACAATGTCTCAATTGATGTCAGTTACTTCTACGCTAGAGCATTTCCAAGAGACACTGAATACCACTGTGGTGTACCCATTACCTAAATTTCCAACAACACAACATGAGAACTTATTAACCACTTTACTTCGAAAAAAGTACTCACCTGAAGTGGATCAATGGATTAAAGAATCTCAAGAGATCAGTGATTTAGATCCTTCCACATTAACTGAGAAAGAGATTGGCAGGCTTTTAGAAGTAGACAAACAGATTACTAAATGGGCATTAGAGACATTTGCTGCAGCATTTAATGAAAAGACTGATGATTCTTTACAAGAAATCTCATCGTTATCGACAAATAATTCTGTGAAAAAGACAAAATTAAATACTGAAGCTTCATTTCAAATAGATGATGTTCTTTCATACCTTTATAAAGGTAAGAAATTAAACTTTTGATCAAATTCGAATTCAAATTCATGGATACTTTGCGAATGAGCGTCATTTTGATAACATATTACTTATTTACATGGTATGGTATTATTAGAAAAAATCTATAACTTGTTCGAGACACTATAGTCTTTTTAATGCAAATTAACTGGATTCCGAGCCAATCAAATTATTGTTGTAAGAGAGCATTTGAGTCAATATTTATTAGTCATGATAACAACTATGATAATAATCTCACTACTAATTCCCATGTACCAAACATTATAATACTATTGGGCACAGTTCTCATAAGGTGGGGTGTTAGTCCACTATACATAGACACGAGCCCTTCCTCTTTAATAATTAACTTAAAAGTTTGTATTAACCCTTTATATTTGGGTGTATCAACACCTGGTGTCGCTTGTCTTAATCTTGTTCTAACCACTTCATGTGGATACGTTGCCATACTTGCCATAAATTTGGCAAGCCCTGCACTACCGGATCTTTGAGACCACTCTTTCACTTTATCTGTTGTACTCTTTTTAGAATCATGATCATGTCCAAATTTCTGAATGGAACGCTGTTTTATAATATGCTTCATTTGTTCATATAACAGCCACTGTAAAATACTCTCTATTGAACCAAGGTAAGAGGCACTTAATCCTCTGTAAAGACCATATATACCTTCATTCTTGAGGACATTTTTAAAACAGTCGAATGAATTCTTATAAAGCCTTTTTTCCCCAGCTTTGTCCAGTTGGACTCTTGTCTTAATTAACCAAATTGGATTTGTAGCAGTAGAAGTAGCCCAACCAGCAGTGGCAGCTGCAATTAAATGAATAAAAGGACTTTCCTGACCATTATTAAAAAATTTAGAGTATATATCCTTTGACGTACCATACGTAAAGAAATTAATACTTCTTGCTGGAATAACACCTACTAAATTTGGTCCTAAACCTTTGAATAAACTTCTAAACCCTTCTGTTCGATAAACATTCATTAATATACCACCTGTCTCTTTGAAGTGGTTCATAGCGTTAGTGACATAATTTGTACTTAACTGTTGTCTGACATTGCTGGATATTTTAGATTGGTAAGTTCTCTTGTATAAATCACTTTGCAATCTGGTCTTCACCAAATCAAATGGGCAAGTAACTATGGCACCTGCCATACCACCAACACCTCCAGCAACAAAATGCACCCATGGTTTGACCGTTGACTTTATTTCTTGGCGATCTGTGTTCTCTAATGCTACAGGCTCACGGAAATTCGAACCTTTCTCATCACTAGCTAAATATGGTACGGACTCAATGGCTTCTTCTTGCCATTCTTCTAAGGATTTCTTAGGCATGATATGACCAATCCTCGGTTATGACACAAGAGTTACAATTAGCAAGGCTTTATTATATATGTAGTTGGAATACAAAATAATGGAGGTAATAAATATGTCACAAACATGCGCAAAATGAATGAACTATGATATATTAAATCGGTTAAATGATATGCATATATATGAAGGTATATATACTTGTCCCATTAGTCTTTAGACAGAAATATGATAGAATCATATATATAGGTAATTGTGCATATATATTGAGATATGAGAATTAGATGAAAGTTTCGTATGGAACTGGGGCCAAAGTTTGAGGAATGTTACCGTTAGTAGAGATAATACGAGATTCTCTTGGTTGAGCTGGTTGTCTCTTTAATTGGACGGCAATACCTTTAGCCTTAGCTTCAGCACGCTTGGCGTTGTTAGATTTAACTCTTTCTAAAAATTCAGTTCTACATTTAGAGTGGTGAACATGTTCAACTCTCAAGTTCAATCTTTTCTCTAAGTATCTGTTACCAACCATCTTGTTGATGATAACACCAACAGAAGACTTGGTAACGTTGTAGACAACACCGGTCTTACCTTGGTAGAATTTGTGAGGCATACCCTTCTGGATAGAACCGTTAGCTTTGATGTCAACGATGTCACCAACTTTGTAGACCTTCAAGTAAGTAGACAAGGCAATAGTACCATGTCTTCTGAAGTCACGTTGAAACATGTAACGAGTACGAGATCTGTAACCGTGTCTATATTCATAATATCAAATCAATTGGTTAGTTACTTTCAGACAAAGAGCCAATGATATAAATCATTATTAACACTCGTTTGTATAATAGTAATGACGAATTGCAATTGAATGAAAAATGTTAGTACAATGATTCAAATATAGTTTATTCTTGAATCGAGCAATTGAACACAAGTCCTACTCAATTCAACGATCCTTGTATAGGATTTAAAATTTTTGCTCTCTCATCTAGATTTCAATTCTATACATACGATTTACCCATTTTTGCTCGTTAATTTGTTTTCTATGTTGTTCTATCACTTGACACCAAACAGTATTACAAGTAAGAAGTACTTGTATTTCAAAACTTCGCTAATTCTAGTCACTAAGTATTCAAAATAATCATTACTCAATGTTGATGCTCCTATGCCAATCTGGAACCCACAAGCTGCAATTACCAATACCATCAATAATTTTTCAAAAATCAGCGCGATGTGCGTCATCGCCAGCAAATAAATTCCTAGATAGGAAGTTAAGAGGGTAACTTGGGAGTCAAAAAAACGTACATAGATATTATTTTTTTGGCCACTTGATTTGAAATGGAAAAACCATTTGCCTTTAAGATACGCAAATAACATAAAATGTATGGGTTCTGAAATATTGGAAGCTAAAACAGTCTTTGTTCTTTTTAAGGCGATGAGCATCAAGACGTCTATTAAGCATCAATTACCTTTGTAGCGTTAAGAAATACAGCTTTGTATTAAGATATATATTTATAATGGCTATAAAGTACATATTAAATGATTTATTCTTCGTCAGCGGCTTCTTCTTCAGCGGCATCACCACCTTTGCTACCAGCGTTTTTTCTGGCAACTCTACCTGGTCTAGCACCACCGAATGGAGAAGTAGAAGCGAAGTCAATGTGCTTTTCAGAGTCTAATCTGACCATGAAAGATGGGATGTTGACGATTTGCTTACCAACAGCAATGTGTCTTTGAGAAATCAAAACTCTTGCGTGGTGAACAGATTTAGCTAAACCCAATTTGTAAACTTGAGTTTGCAATCTTCTTTCCAAGAAATCTTCGACTTTCAAAGCTAAAACATAATCTAACTTCTTTTTGTCTTCGGAAAGAACACCGATTCTTACTAATCTTCTGATCAAAGCATTACCTTCAAATAATCTTTTTGGGTCCTTTTCATCTCTGGTCAATAAGTCTCTAGCAGCTCTACGGATCTTAGACAATTGGAAAGAAATTCTGTAAATTTCTCTCTTGTTTTTCAAACCAAATTCACCGGCAAGTTTCAATTCGGCGTCCAAACGAGAAGATTCGTAAGGTCTCTTTGGAGTAGAGTAAGTCTTAGAGTAAGTTCTTGGAGCTCTTGGCATTGTTCACTGACTGTTCGGTTATCCAACTTCTTTATCTCTTGAATTAAAGATTGGATATGACAATTGATACTACGTTGAATAACATAATATCAATTTGTTAACTATCGCTAATCACACGAAACAGGTTCAACCCACAGGCAGTAACCGAGATGCCATCGAGCGTCAATATTGTCAGCCCGTGGAATTGTGAGTCGTCCTTTGGATGTGTAGTACAATATACACAAATTGGGAAAAAACGTTTTTCAAAAATTGCCCGAGTAGTGAGAATTAGAAACGTTCAAAAATTTGATACCTCTCGTTATATTTTTCTAAAACACAATATGTACGGATGATATATATATATATATATTCCTGTGAAAAATGGGAAAAAACAGTCCCATGAGTGACGGCTTGGCAGTAAAGTGAAGCCCAATGAACCATTTTGCCAGACGCAATGAACCTATCACTGGTTTATCACACTTTGTGATCCGTTGTACTACTATTGTCAGAGATCTTATTTACACAGTTGTTTATTAGTCATATCTTATAGTTTGAAATAATGTCTTTGCTTGAACAACTCTCAAACGAACGAGAAGAGCGATTTGCTCGATCAATTCAAAAGAAAGATATCGAGTCAGTTTCAGATAGTGAGAGGAACGAAGTTAGTAGGGCAGATAACGAAAATACCGAAATTCCAAAACACGATTTTGAGATTGCTTTGGAAGATCAACTGAATCAGGTTAACGATATGACCGATCAGTCATTAAAGAGAATTCTACGGCAGAGATTGTTATCTGACTGATTAAATCGAATTGAAGTAATGAGAACATGATCAGTATTTTTTCCTACATACTTTAAATATACTCTATTGTACAAATTATATGTATCTATAAATATAAGAGCCAGACGAGCTCAGTATGCTTTAAACCCTTCAACCTTTAATACGTACCAAAAAAAGCATCATAAATGTACACTAAAGCGAATAAAACAAAACAAAAAGCACCACTTAACGTGACAGTTCTCATGCTAATTCTTGTAGCCAAGTATTTACCACCTAACACTGCAAATTCTGTGCAAATACAATGTCCAATCACAGCACCAAAAATCACCCACCAATAATTACTATCTGACGCCATGGCAATTATACTAATTTGAGATCTATCACCAAACTCACCTAAAAATACCATGACAAAAATTTGAATCCAAACTGGAGAAACAAATTGAGACGCCATTTCTTTAAAATTCTGAATGAAAATTGCAAATCCAGTGGCTTCTACTCTATTCTTCTTAGAAGAGCGCCCACTTTCTAAATCTTGAGTATTCAAATCACTAATAGCTATCTCTTCTTCCACTTCAGCCATCTCTTCTTCAACACCAGCATCCTTTGACATTTCTAAACCTTCCAAAGTTAATTTATAACCAAAAACAAGGAATAAAAGACCAGCTAGAAAAGCAGTATAGCGTTCTGGGATAAAAGAAACAAAGGTGTGTCCAATAACACCAGATAAGATAGTCATAATCGCTAAAGAACTAGCAGCGGAGGTCAAGACAAGCCATTTAGGATGACGCATCGCCATTAAAGCGGCAATTAAAAACGTCTTATCACCAATTTCAGATAAACAAATCATAGAAACTGCCATAAAGAATGAACCCATTGGCTTCTGGGAACTTACTGGAACGTCATTTAATTTTCCTGCTAGATCGGTCTCAGCCCCATTCACCATTGGAATGGTGAAACCCAACAGAAGAATAGTTAACAGCTCAACATTATAATTCAATTTCATATTATTTTAGTCTTGATATTTAGGGCTATATCGCTGAATTCAATAACAATATGTGTTTCCTTCAATATGGTGTAGTTGTTATAATAGTGGAAAATATAGAATCGTTAACAATTTTGAAAAATTATAGATTTTAGCGATGAGCTACTAAAATAGCACGATTAACTCATAGATTCATTACTCGAATAAAAGATACAATCTCGTGTGTAAAGAGGACTATTAGATTAATTAATTTTGTATTATAGGCTGAAACTTATTGTACTATCTCACTAAAAGCTGCGGTAGGTCTTAACACAATGGGGGGAGATAAAACTGGATTGAATATTATCGAGGAAGATGAAGATGAATTTGTTCAAGATTGGTCCGAAATCGCTACATTGTCACGTAACAAAGCCGCTTCGATGATGATTCCAAAGAGAGGTGAAAAGGATTATGCTCCTGATGGGACTGGTATGCAGGAAACTTTATTATCGGAAGCCAGAGAGGCTATGCTAACTACATTAAAAGATTCTGTAAGAGGCTCAATTAAAAAAAATCAAGTGATTGCCACTTATGATCCTTCATCCCATAAAGCTATAGTTTCCAACCCGAAGGGAGCTTTTTTACAAAACATGGGAGAAGTAGACTGTAATAATAAATGTTGGCTTGAATTTGAAGAATTTGTATATTTATCAGAAAGAGGTACTGTGACCCCATTTTGGAAATCACCTCAAAATAAGTTAGTTCCTTTGGCGATGGAGGACTTATATTCTTTATTTAAAACAGCATATGAAACAGATAGGTTTGCTGTATATGCTTATCTGAGGAGGTTAGGGTTTATTGTCACAAAAACCTCAGCTGCAAAGACACCCAAATTAACGATTAATACAAACCAGAACAACCAATATTTAAGTAGAAATTCGTCATATTTGTCCTGTATCTTATCATATTCCAAATTGAAATACAATTCATTGTTCAACAACTTATTTTACAACGGTTGGATTTTTAATGGATTTACTTCGAACAGTCAAATCTATAACTGTTTGAATAGATTGATTCCAACTTTTGGTTGTCCCAAAGACTTGACTGGTATAATTAACAATAAATTGGTACGAAAAAAAAATTATGTTTCCCCATTTCAAATATCCTTAAATGTATGGAAACCAGATGCAAACTTTAGTAAAAAATGTCCATCACTGCCAGATTACCAGATAGTAATATACAATAAGAATATTCACAATATGAAATTCCCAAATTATAATGATTTTAGATATTTGTTTGATCAATTAGATTACAAATTTGAATTTTTAAATGAAATTATTGATCAATGGGACGATATCACCTACATCAATGATCGTACAGTAACTGATTTAAAAACTACTAGGAAAGGTGGAATGAAGAAACCCAACCCTAAAAAATCAAGCAAACGTACACATGTGAAATTGAATGAAGTAAAAGAACAAAAGAAAAGACTAAAGCACGGTTACCGCTCATTTTTATTAGCCATACTAGACAACGGAGTAATAAGTTTTGTGAAGATTTCAGAAGCAGATTTCGGTTCTGAGAATGTATGGTATGTGCCTCCAATATCTAAGAATAAGCAAACACAAAAAAACAAGAAAAGGAAGTAAATAAAAATTACAGGCGTGGGTCATCCCATAAGATTCGGCATGTATCGTTCAATTTCATATATAGCATTAGCATTTAACCACTATACTTAGAATAAAGGTTTTCATCGAACACCGAGGTTTTATCATAAAAGGCCGTTGGGTTCTCCCTTAGTTCTCTCTCTTCAACATCATTTGATCGTTTGCTCGGTAACAGCGGTGCAATCCTAGAATTTGGAGGAGGCATTCCATAAATTGCTCCATTATTTGCTGGCTGTAGATGATATAGCTGATGGTCTGGCAATGGAGGATTCGTTGTGTTGAGGTTCCGGTCGTACTTTGGAGGTAATATTGGTGTATTCTGTTGATGGGAAGGTGATTGGAATGAATCAGATCTCTGGTAGTAGGATGGTGGTGGTGGAATATTAGGTTGGGACTGGGTATTCATTGGCATTTGATTATCTCTCTCGTATAGTCTTGGGGGTATTGGGGGTTCTTTACCAACGGGTTGATTTATAGACATTTTTTGAAATTGAGAACTTAAATTGGAAGGAGTGGTTTGTATATTTCTAGATCTTTCCTCAAATTCTTGTTCCGCAAAACCACCTGATGTATCTAGTCCTTTTTCTGATTGTTCGCTGCTCTGTTTTAAATCGGTTGTCATTTTTAATAGCGATTCATAGAAGTGAAATCCTTTTTCTATATCTGCTGAAAAAATGCTAAATCTAATAGATGCTTCCTCTAATTTTGATACAAATTCTTTTCTTCCTTTGTCCCTAACCTGTTGCTCCAAGTCCTCCTTGTCATGGCCAGATAAGGAAAATATTTCATCCAGCCCTACTTTTATTGTATCAATCAAATTCCTTTGCTTTAAGATCGTTGCTTCTAATCTGGTGCTTAATGGTGAAAATTTCTCAAGCTCAGAACTAAATAATTCTTTAAGTTCACTTTCGGTTTTGTCTCGATTGGCTAATAATACACCAGTAATATCATCTTCGTTTATTTTATTTTTTAATTCTACTAATATCTCGGACCTTTCCTCCTTTAGCAAACGCAAATCTTCTGATGATTGTTTTATATCTGATAATTTCGCTAAAATAATTTCCATATTTTTATCATCCATGTCGAGAAGGCTTGGTTGGTTCAATGAGTCATCATTAAATTTATTAAATTGCGTCCATAGCAATGATTCGTTTTCTAAAATCTTTAAATCCTCAATATGTGGCTTAATTAAAGAGAATATCTTCTCGTCAGATTTTGAAGCTTCTAACAAAGATGTCTTCAACTTGATTGCATTCTCACTCTGATTTTGCGGTAAACTTGCTATAGTTTTTAAGATTTCTTCCCTTTTAATCCCAATCCTTTTAATTTGACCAGATATATCCTTATATGGACTTGTTTGTAGCATTGTAGAGTATTTTTTCAATAAAGTTTTCATATTTTCATTTTCACAATTCAGATTGTCGCTCACGCCAACATTTTTATATTTCTTCTCCAGTTCATTGATTAACTTGGATAGGTTAGTAAATTCAATAAATGATTCGTACTCTAAATCTGCAGTACTTGTATTGGCTATTTCCTTCCTCAAAAAAATGGCTCTATCTTCAGAATATATACTCTCCTTCTCATAAATTTCAAAAGGCACAATCCCTTTAAACAATATATTGGATTTTTCACCTACCTTCTTCAAATATGGCTTTAACTGTTCTTCCCATGTGGGGCCTTTAACAGCATCCATAATTTTAATCGATTCTATTGATACATTTTCTGGAATAGAATCATGATATATGTAATCGTTATCCTTTACAAATTCTTGTAAGAAATTAGAGATTTTTTCTTTAATTGTATCAAAATCATAGTCATCTTTAACCCATGCTTTAAATGGTAGAGCGTTTAATAATGAATTAGAGGCTAGTTTCATAAAAGCGATTGACAATCCATGTTTATTCTCCTGGTTTAAAAAAATACTATAATAATAACCAGCTAATGCTCTGAAAAAATGCATCTTACAGGTTAATGTAGTATTCCATTTGGGATCACCATAAGAAATAACACTCTCTTCGGTGGAAGACTTGGTAAATTCTACACATTTTTCATAAAAATTATAACATGTGAAACAAAGTTTACTCAATAGTGAAGCTTGCTTCATATTTTCATCCTGTAATAATTTCATAATGAAAATTTCTTGACCTTGAGCGTGACACAAATTACTTAAGAATTGGGTCACTTCGACTGTTAAATCTGATGACGGCGAGTTTAAGAAATTTTGAGAAATGTATTCAAAACATTTTGTCGCTTTAGCCATTAAGGAGATAGCTTCTTTATTCTCCGCAAGCACTTTATCCTTTGCAGTTTGGTTCAAAAGAACGGCAATATTGAAAAGAATGGAAGACTTCTCAAAAATTATAGAGTGTTGAGCATGTTTTTCGTTATTGGGACGATATTCAGAGTCATACCAAACAAAATTCAATTTAAGATTATTTTTACCATGAGATCCTAATCTAAAATTCAATTGCTCTAAGTAAGCATAATATTTCATATTTTGTTCTAATAAAGCATCATTAGCCAATTCACCGTTAGCATTGTTTCTCAAATTATCTAATTCACTAACTAATTTATCATCAAAGAATTGAGCATATTCTCTTGGTCCATATATCTTTTTCAAATATGAACTAAACCCTTTCTTCCAATCAATTCTCTCTGTATCCTTTAGCTTTAAATCCGTTATACTAGCCCTCATTATGTACCATAAAAGAAGAGCTAAAACTCTGTATTTTATTAGCGTTACTGGATATAATGGACTCAATGGGTGTTAATTAAAAGTCTGTAGTAAATCGGGGGAAATCAGTTATATATATAAATATATATAATTATATTAGTTAATATTTGATTTTCCACTAACAAGTTTCTTATCGATTGCATCTTAAAGTGCAGTAGAGAATCGCCAAATATGTTACGTGTTGTTAGTGCTAATAACTATATTGGCATTGCGACTCGAAGTTCACGTGTAGCTCAATATACTAAATTTAAAGCATTATTCCATACAAGTTACGTTTATTTGCAAGATTCAAACCCTCAAAACAGCGATAAACAACGCTTCAATCCAAGATTTTTAGGTGTAGGTAATGATATATATATTCCTACTTCCTATAATAAGCTACCAAGCTTTTTTAAGGCACCCAAACTAGTTCTTTCATCATTATTAAGAAGATTTTACATATTTGGAGTAAATACATTCAAAGTTGGCCTGTTTAGATATCAATCTGGACAGAAACCCAATTTTTTGTTATGGAAGAATATTGCCATTGAGAAATATATGGAATTGAATCAAAATTTTGCCGAGAAATCACTAAAATCTATTAACGATTCTCTTTCTATATGGGTGGAAGAAGCTTTGAAGAAGAGAATTGATAGATTACCTCAGCAGTATGAGCTAAGTTGGAAGCTCTTAAAATTCAACGAAATACCGAAATTGGTTGCAATAGAACCGCTCATGATTCCAGATGAACCTCTAGATTACATCGAATTGGTTTATAAATTCAATACCAAGCAGCAGTTAGTCAAGTTTGATAAAAACAATGGGACTGTAGAGAAAACGAGTAAAAATATTGTAGATTACGTTGTCTTTCTTTGTGATATCACCGAAAATAAACTAATAATTATAGGTTCAGTCTTCGAAAAAAATCCTCAGGATAAAATTCCTAAAAATACTATTCCGAATAAGAAAGAGATGGCCAAGACAATGAAAATTTGCGGAGACATTTTCCGCTTGCCACCTTCAAAGACGTGACCTCAATTATGGATTCAAATAGTTAACGAAAGTAAGGAAGAACTACGAATTCTTGTAAATATATAATAAGGCTAGAAACATTTTTAGCCCTCAATATTAAAGGTAATTGTAAAAAAGAAGACATGATTCGGAATAACAGTTAGAGGTTTACTCATACTGCTGATAAATCAACGACACATTTAAAGAATTGAATAATAATACATAAGATCAATAAAAGCTCACTGAAACCTTAGACAACGTAATATTGATCGACGTTGATTTCCTTCAAGCAGTAATACTAAGAAAATACCGCTTTAAAGTTTCAAATCTTCCTAAATAGGTTTCCAGCTTATTATAGTAAAAGAACAGTTTGATTCTTACTGACTCCCTTGATAATAATGTTTCGCCTCTTCATACACGCAATTACATTATGATATATATGGGTAGAAATGAATACTATGCAAGTTCAAATTCAGTTCACTGCACGTATAAACTTTTTCTTATTAAACTTGCCAGATTGGAACAGAGTAAAGCCAGTTGAGGATATTACTATAGCAACAGCAGATTGGCTCTTGCTTCTTTTTAGATTTTGTTGGGTTTGGATTACATCATTAGTATAAGTCTATAAATTAAGAAATACTCAAATATGTTAAGCGTATCTTGAATCTCACAGTGTAAGTCGCTGCTTCAGTATCGCTTTGTTATGACAAAAAAGAAATTATGGACTTCTTTTCGCACGCTTTTCATAAGCTTCTTCAGAATTAAAGAAACGTTAAGAACGCGAAAACTTCTTCAGAATTTTATTGAATATGGAAGCATAAGTTTAAGAGAAGCAGCGTTAACAGAATATTGACAATTTTTCCAATGAGTGGTGATGGTTTTTTGGCAAGATTATATTTCATACTTTCGCTAAGTTATCTGTATAGGTACCTCCGTCGTGAAGTCTTACAAGCATGTTTGTATCACAACCATATTGGTATCACTAAAAAGTTCTATGACCCTGCAACACAATCGTTGAAACAGTCTGCGCCTCACTTCTCTTTTGTAAATATCATTATGGTCCCGTAATGAGTATTCTCAATGGAAACATATCTAAAGCGTTTTTATTTTAAGATCAAATTAATATCGAAACTCTCAATTTTGTAGAAAGAAATGGAATTACTGAGTTAAAAAAAACTATATGCATTTTCCCCCAAATTTACTGACATTATGAAATATTTGCTTTGCATATATAAAATGTTTCATGACAGTCTCGTACTTGCGTAACAATGAAAATAATTATCATGTTATTGTTTATTATTTTCCCGCTCTTAAATCAACTTGTAATCTTTAATACAATCAAAAATCTAGAGCGCGTAAGCGAATATTTCAAGTACAGAGTACGTAAGATTCAAAACTCTGCATTATGGTTTCCTTCAAGCTTTCATATCAAGCATAAGAGATCGTTCTCTGAAAAATTAATTTCAATTTTAATATTCAACGAATTAAATAATGAACTTGGAGAAGAACTTAGCCTAATCGTTATAGCATATCGATCACTGGAGTGAATATATAGCAACAATTCAAGTCATTTTGCTAGGCATGGGAATTGAAACTGAGGCTTATTTCAGGTGTAGGTATGTATGTACAAATATCCGCGATAAGAAGAAAGATGTATTTAGACCACTCAAACCTGTTTTGTAAGCTTACTTCTAATGTTCAGAAATTTCAAAATTATACTGTAAAACAGTGGACTAGAAGATTGCTTGTTTGTGCGGCTCATGTGAATCAGTGAGACACATCTAACTTTATTACCACTGTATCTGGTAATAAAAAATAAAATCTTTTTCCCCCCAATTTTTAAGTGCGTTCAGCGCTATGATATAATGTAGCCTTCAATAGTATGCATCAACAACAAAAATTAAATCGAGAGGAGAGTCTTTATCGCGTATTGAAAACATTTTAAACTTGCGAGAATAGATTACCAAATAGTTAAATATCATTACGAGATTAACTCTCTTATCTGTTATACTGTACCATGATGTAATTCATTTTCTGTTTAATAAGATCTCGCAAAATTCGTATCGAACTAGCTCATGATTTCTGTAAATGATGATCTTAATTTTCTAGATAACGTCATGCTTTGCAGCTCCATTAGCAGCAATGTTTAAAACGGTTTAGCGCAAAAAATATAAAAATATACTGACGTTACTACAAGCAAATTCAAGATACTCCTAAATAGTAATCTTAATTATAGTTCCAAGATACGAATCGAGTCCTGTACCTTTTTCTGCACATTATCATTGAATATTTAGCGTCGCGCTTTCCCTTTGCAAGCATAAAGAAAACTTTTTCCATTTCACGGAATATGTGCAACCAAAATTCTATTACAAGGGCAGTTTTTTTCTCTGTGCTGCTTTAGTGAGTTCCAGAAGTGTAAATTTTAAATATCCAAAATGATCCTCGTAGCAATATTTCCATTCTTGGAGAAGTCTTTAAACAAAATAACTTAAAACATTTTTTAGTGCTTTATTGATTTCAAGTTCGCCATCATATGAGCAATATATAAACCAAATTATTTCACTGATTTTCAAAATTTCTTGCAACTTATCTACGAGGCCATTGTTCTTAACGTGTTTTTTTCTAAAATTATCTTTCGTCTTGTATACTTCAGATGTTACTTAGTAACGCTCCTGGGAATAAATAAAACAATTCCATTTTTTTTGAACCAAAATTTTGAAACTCCTGTTTTTTTATTATTAGTAATAATAAATTGCTAGTGCGTTAAACTAACTTCAAGTGAACTCTTTAAAATAGTAGTTAGTTTCTTTTTCTTTCTCTATTTTTTTGTTGTGGTCTTAAAATATTGAATTGAAATCATAAATATCGGACTCCTATTAGTATCAAACGTTTCTTTATAAAAGAAGCATTACAAGTTTACCTATATTCCGAATCGTTAATAAAAAAATTCGAGAAGACATAATCCATTGTGTTGTACGCGTGTTTAGGTGTGTGTGTAGTCACTGAATCATTCTCCGCGGGTAAGTAAATAAGTGAGGTCGAGAAAAACCACTACATCCTTCTGATCAGAGAAGTAAGAAGCTATATACCAAATAAGTATAAGGATGGGGAGACGTAAAATTGAAATTAGGCCTATCTCTGAACGAAAGAATAGAACTGTGACTTTCATCAAAAGAAAAGCTGGTATTTTCAAAAAAGCTCACGAATTATCTGTTCTTTGTGATGTTGATGTAGCAGTAATAATACTAGATAAGAAAAATACATTCCACGAATACTCATCCGTAGATATCGGAGATCTTTTGAAGCATTTTCAAGGTAATAATGATTTGAAGCATTTAACAAAAGAACCTTCGGATTATGGAGATTTTATTAAGAAATCAACAATAGAATTGACTCCTAATTTGAAAAAAGGAATTCAATTAGCCAACTTCACAAAGCTTGCTAGTTCAAACAAAACATCTTCTAATGAAAAGGACGACAGGACATTTAATGATGATTATTCTGACTCTGAAGAAGCACCGACAGCTCCGGCAAATGTAGACCCATCAAGTTGCGAAAAAGCGGTCTCGTTGGACAGGGCTGCTGCTGATACACATCAGTACGGACTACCATCAGAACAACAGGAACAAGAAGAACAGCAGCAAAAACTACAGAGCCAGCTACAACATCAGCAGCAGCAGCAGCAGCAGCAACAACAACAACAACAACAACATATGTTCCCTTCTATTTTACAACGACAACCTAGCACTATTAGTTCCGTGAGTGCCGTAAATGGATCCGGCTCTCCGGGTACCTGCCTTCCAATTGATAGTTCCGGCAACTCTTATGGTGAAGTACTGATAGTACCTAATACCAGACCTTTATATGGGGCATCATTACGACAGACTACAAACATACCAGTTGACCATCAACTAATTCAAATGAAACCGCAGGTTATCGGTGTAATGTCAAATATGGACAATGGTAGCCCCACATACCAATCAGTATATCACAATCCAGTCAGCATTTTAACACCTGCTAACATCAATATGGAGCAACCTCCGATGGTAGACCAGGGACAAAGTACCGTAGTAGGAAATTCAGCGCCAAGCGGAACTTTATATGCAATTTACAATGTTAGTGATCCACATCAACAGTTTCACAATGTGAGTGCATCCAACAATAATCAATACACTACCTTTTACAATACACCAATGAATACATCTCCATTGAATAGCATTCCAACCCCGTCATCGGTATCCACACAAGGGCATCAATTACCACCACCAAAATTTCCACCAGATCGTGGAACTACTTGGTCTTCAATGAGATAATGTTCTTTTATACTTTTATAAAAGCGTTGCTCAGATGACATAATTTGTGTTCATAGATTCTCATGCTCAAGAGTATTATGATTTCTATTCTATCTTTTTTTTTTGTTCTATTACATGATCAATGTGTAGGCAGATTTGGCTTATTCCATAGACGTCAAGGTACTATTTTTTTATCTACAATTGCATCATTACTTTATTTTCTTTAATAACATTCATTATATTATTCCTCTAAAAATTTGAGCACTTTCCCGTTTTGTTTCTTTTTGGCTGCATAACATATATTACATTGCTATTTATTGTTAAGGGAATAAAAAGATAGCTTCGGGTGGTTTTTTTTGTCAGGATAGAAAATTCCAAAGTACTTACAAAGCCAAACCAAGTAATGTACTGGAATGCTATTGTTCAAAAGCAAATTATAAGTTTATACTTACACGCCTAAGAATCCAACTACACTCGTGGAGCTTAAAATTCTACGGGTAGTAAATAAACACATATTCTATGGGAACTGCAACTTTCAACCTCTAAACTGAAGATGGAAGTCTCGAGACTTCTAAGAAGCCACTATTTTTCCGTGAAAAATAGTACTATGCTAACTATTTCCCTTAGTAGTGCACGGAAGCTCTACGGTTTCATTGTTAATAGAAGATTATAAACGTATTTGGAGGTCATGCAATACTTGCTGACTTTGGATTAAATTGTTAATTTAATTTAAGGCCTTTACTTCAGATGCCGTTAACCAAAGCGAACGGATTCTTTACTGCTTAGATGGCTTATTTTTGTGCATATAGTTCATATTATGGAATCGGAAAGACTCATATTGCGGCATATACATTTTACCTTTATAAATTTTATAGATGAGAGTCACTACTAATTCGGCGTCTATCTTCCTGAGTTATGACACTTTTTCGCCAAGATTTTCGATTCAACACGATATTAATCTTGAATTTTGGTAGACGCTTTTGTAAGCATCTTGGACTTCTCTAGTAATTTGACAGACTCTCCACAAAAATAAAGCTTGACACTGGTTGTTATTATTACAAATAAGTCTTGCTTATCACAGCGGGCTGATAATAACCTTATCGCTAAAATCTCTATGCACTAATGTTTCTCATAACGAGACGCGGGCATTCCGTTCCGAATGTGGCGCGCGGAAAAATATACAACAAATTTGCTAAACCTTTGGGACTGTAAATTCAAAAATAAAGATAGTGCACCCGTACATTTTATTTGGATACAGTTGCCATTTCCAAGATATATTTTTTTCCAATATATAGATTTCACATTCGGGTAAAATGATTTTTCTAGCAGTGTTTACGATTTGTCTAATTTCCTCTTTTACTCATTATAAAATTGATTGCTGAGAGCTAATCCAATATGCGCGGCCGCAATTTCCCGTTCAGAAGACACAGTATGAGGTGCAGGCGGCTCTGTCGCTAGCCTCGAGCTCGTCTTTAATGCAGCGCTGCTAGGCAGAGCCTCTAGGCAGAGATAGGCCGATTCGCATGCAAGGTTAGTATGAAATTCAGTTTTGTATCAATGAAATATTCAGAATTCAGAATAGTAGTTATATTATAGAATTATCTCGAGCGTCCAAAATTAAGAATAATTTAAGCTATTGTTTGACGGACAACAAAGAAGTATAGACTCAGTGGCCCATCATGAAGGTATGTTTGATATTATTTTTACAAGGGAAGAGACGTGGTTGTAGAGATTAAAGTGTTAGGAATTGATCTGAAGCGATTAATAGTATATATTGGCAAATTTGTGCCACTAGTTTGCATGAGAACTGATTATCATTGACCGTATTAAACCCTGTACAATAACACGAGCGTTTCTTAATGAAATTAAATCTTCTTACTAACATTTCAAAACCTTTCTAAACATTTTCACAGTTAAACATTTCTTACCCAATTAACGGTACCCAAAAGACCGTAGAAATCGATGACGAACACCGTGTCCGTGTCTTTTACGAAAAGAGAATCGGTCAAGAAGTTGACGGTGAAGCCATTGGTGATG